>VFFE01007651.1:0-37395 GCA_008921705.1 Burhinus oedicnemus
AGGATTATCAAGAATAATCACTTTCATCCACTGTCATTGGGCAAGACAGAAATTAAATACTTCTTTGTGTGAATTAAATGAAGTATTTCTAAGAACTGATAGGGAATAAAATTACTAGCCAATGTAATAGATTCCGTGGCAAGGAACTGATAATGAAAGGTTGGCCCTACCACCTCATATTTGCTACTTCATTGAGACTTTCTGCTTTTCCAAAGACTGGATGTACAAGGCACGCAGCTGATGTTTTTAAAGTCAAATTAAAGCGTAAGTAATTTCAGAGCAGGACTGTTTTTTAAATATAATTTTCTCCTAGTGCAAACTCTAGCTGAAGCAAACCAAAGTCACCAAGCTGCAGACTAGCTTGCAGCTCTTCTAGTCAGTGGCTTTTGAAATGCTATGCTTGATTCACTGGTCAGAACAGAATAAGGCATAGTGATTAACATGCCAGTGAGTCAATGGAAACACAGCTAAAATTGCAACTCTCAGCACTGGCAACATTAGTGGAATTATCCGGGTTGGAGCAATGGTGTGAAATGTTAGTGAAACAAGTCGCATGTAGCCTCAGCTTTGCTCCATGAAACCAAGCAGCTGTGAACTGTAGAGCTGAATGAGCATTACTCAGAAACAAAATTCATGTATGTACACTATGCTCTTTTTTTAACCTCTACAGGAATTTTCAAATCACAGTTCCTCCCACTCACAAATACCACCCTTCTCCAAGGTGACTAAAAAGCATCATGTCCCTTCTGTAAGAAATTCTGCTCTCTTCTGTTTTTATTCAGCATCAGAATGAAGCATGAAATTTAATATTAAAAGTTCCCAGAAAGCACTGAATCCAGAAACATAGAACTGTAGATTTTCAGGCAGTGGCTGGTCAGGACAAGCCTGTGCTGCCACAACTGCTACAGGGAGTTTGAGTTCCACATCTCTCGTCTTCACTATCTTTCCTGCACAGCTTTTTCCCCCAGCCAAACCACTTCTTGATCACAGTGCAGCATGGAAGTGCCACCCTATCCACTAACAGGGATCAGGCAGGGTCAACTGTATGTAGGAAGTGACAGCAGACACCTCGAAGCTTCACACACATGTTAAAGGTAGGCAGACCGCCCTACTCTCCATAGAGCTGTCTTCCCCCTTCTCATCCCCTCTTGCCCCTGATTTTGTGTGGGTTATGTGAGGATTTCCTTCCAAGGAATGGTGCTTATAAAAGGTTATGCGAGGTGAGGACCATATATATATGATAATGTGGTGCTTCCTGCTAAACCGTCTTCCAGAATGCCTCTCAGGCAGATACAGCAGTGTCCAGTGCTCCCAGATGTTGACTACGTGTCTAAGGAAGTAAGAGGGAAAAAACATACACTACTGAGTTAGCCGAAAAACTCACGTGAGATTGTGCAGTTCAAGTCTGCACTCTGGTGCCCATCAGAAAACTACCGAGTTTTTAATCTCTATCTTCAGACTTTGGCTACCTGTGTCCCCTACTGTTACCTAAGATCTAGAGGAGAGCCGCTCCAAAGAAAGGGCTGTCCTGTGCTGTCTTCAGAGCCCTCTTCCCCACGCATCTGGGGCTGCCACAGCTGGAGGTGAGGCATTGAGCTCGATCAGCAACTCTCAGCTGCCAGGTTCATGTGGATCTGCGCTGGCTGTGAACATGGACAACTGAGATATTGCTGCACTGTGCTCCTGGCAAAGAGCTCAACCTCCACCTACAGTTTTGTCAAACAAGGCTCTGTTACAAATAATGCCACTAGCTAAAGGCACAAAAGTGCCTGGTTGATGAGGCTAAAGGCAGCTTTTGAGATCTGGGGCCATTTAGTAAAGGCACCTGCCTCCTGGGGTGCTTATGCTCCTGCAAAGCAAAGACCAGGCATGAGGAGTTTAGAGATCCCTAGAGAAGAGTAAATCCACTGTTACTCATCACAGATTTTCTTTCTGATAATATCAGCAACAGAATAAAAGCTCATACACTTTTTTTTTTTTTTTTTTTTTGGTGCATGGCCCAAATGGGGAAGAGGGGTAGTGAAAAAAGTGGAGGAGAAACTTGCAGCAAGAAACAGTCTCTGGATCCTTTGCGATGATTCCACTGGAAGAGACAGGATCTGAATCTGGAGCCAATCCAAGGGTCACACATTTCACTAGTAACACAGCATAGGCAACATATGCATATGTAAACTATGTTAGATTGACTTTGGACTGTCTTACTTATTAAAACATGCTCAAGTCCCACAGTTTTCTATGGGTCAAGTACACAGTTAAGTAAAGCACACCGTTCTACCCTTTCCTGAATAGGGTGGTTTCCTTACAAAGAAATTTTCTGAGGATGTGGCATATAAACACATTCCCAAGTGGCAAGCCAGGTTTTGAATTTGCAGCACAGCAGTCCCTCAGCAGTAGCCCCATGTTTCTAGCCCATGGTAAATGCAAGGTAGCTTAAATGGCCTTGCTTAAAGATTTCCACAGACTATGGTGACACGTGAAGCTTATCTTATCGTAACTTGCTTATGTGCTTTATCCTCACATTAAAACATCTGCCAAGTCCACAGTTTTACAGTGCTCACACACAGTCATAGCAAAACCAGTTCTGCATGGAAGAAGCCAATGCCCTGCTTCTCAGGGTGGGCTGTTTCCATGCCAAGCCAGAGTCTCAATCATTCTGGCTCCACCTCCCCTCCAACCAAACCAAACCAAAATGTCTAAAGGATTTTTCACAACAGGAGCAGTGAATTCCCCCACCTTGCCCAATTCCCTTCTTTCTAGGGACTGGCAGAATCATGTCATACATATTTAGGGAAAAGAGGGTGGGGAAACACACACATGATCACATTTTGTTGCATGTTACTAATGATGGAAAACGGTAACTTCAAACAGACCTTTAATTTCAAACTTAACTGCTTTCTTGAGGATAAATGTGGGATGTCTGTGACAGTTGTACTACAATGTGTATCTTGCTCTATACAGTAGCTCTGCAGCAAGGGATCACAGATGGTTTGTGGTGGTGGGAAGACCCTGCTTTTAGGGCCTGCAGACTTACTGTACTTGCAGAATTCCACCTTAAAATTGGACGTGTCTGTAACTCAGAGAGGGTTTGCTAAGCAATGACACATTGCACTTGGATCTGGAAGCATAACATCTGGAAGCCAAATGTTAGAGGCAATATAAAAGGGCCAGCCCAACAAACCAGTGGGGCATTTCTAAGCCAGGAACATCCTCAGGATGGACCTCATCCTTCTCTGTGTATTCCTGCCTCTGGTGAACGTGGCATGGGGCCAGTATGGTGACTATTACTATGGCCCCTATAACTACGGAGATAATGATGAATGGGTTAACGTGTACCGCCAGGGTTTCAACTTCCAGTGCCCGCATGGGCAGGTGATTGTGGCCATCAGGAGTGTTTTCAGCAAGAAGGAAGGTTCCGACAGACTGTGGAACTACGCCTGCATGCCAGCGGCCCAGAGCCTCGGTGAGCCGACAGAGTGCTGGTGGGAAGAGATCAACAGGGCGGGAACTGAATGGTAGGATACCCCCAACCATCCCTGGAGGGTGCAGCCCTGATAACCCCTAAGGAATGCGCGTGCTAATACTGCAGTCAGAGCAATGCAAATGCATATTAATGTCATCATAACCAGCGGCTTCACTGCCCTGAACAACTGCCTGAGACTCATTAATCATGATGCATGCATGTGAGGTGATCAGCATCGCGTTTGCCTTCCCTGTAGCAATTTCTGGCTGGAGGGTCTCAGTATGCTTTAGAAATGCTGTGTCATTTGGTCACTCACAACCTCAGCTTCAAAGTGATTTGGTCTTGCTATTGTTATTTCACAGATGAGGAAAATGAGGCATGAACCTTTAGTCAGAAGAGGATAAAGTCCCTCTTGAAAGGCCACACACTGAATCAGTCACTAAACTGGGGAACAAATTGTAAAACTCCTCACTCCAATCTCCTGCTCTTATCACTAGGAAAAAAAATCTTCTCTGTATTGCACTGGCTTTTCTTTCTGTGTTTTTGTTGCTAAGCTTTTTGGCCTAGGCCCAGTCAAAGGCTGTTTTCTAGTCATGCTGGTATTACAGGAGCCAAAATTCCACACTAACGAGCAATGATGGTAGCATATATATGCATGATAATGATAGCAGAAGATCATGTTAATTCCCTAATACAGTCAGTTTTGATTAACTGTTACATTTTCCATCAACCTTATAGGCAAAGGTGATTACATTTTATGGCCACAATAATTTCTGGAAATATGTATGGTGTTTCATGTTTAGGCAGCACATACCCAGTATTTAATTATCATGAAACATGAAATACAGTTTTGGAAAACTCTGAGTTTGAAATATTCTTTGGATAGAATGAAATGAATGCAAGAATATTTTCAAAAACTTGAAATGGTTTTGCTCCAGAAACTGCAATGTGATTTTTGTAGATTTCATGTTACATGGGAACAGGTTAACAATGAAATGTGAAGCTTCTGCTTTTTAAATGATTCAAAATTTTGTTCTGAATTATTCATACTCTTTCACTTACCACGTGATACATTCCTATGGCTGATGCAATTGCTAAGGAAAAAAAGATTGACCCTACATTTAATTTTGGAATAAGAACTGAAAAAAAAAGAGGGAGGGCTGCAAAACAGGCAGAAAGAAGACACTGTGATAATACTGGATGACTTCATTTTTCATACATTGATGCAATTTCTACTTATTGTATAGTAATTTTGAATTAGACCTTTCTATTGTTCAAAATAAAATTATTATTTTCTTTCTAAAAATCCCTGGCAGCAATTGCTCAAGTACACTTCTCACAAACAAGATACTGTATAAGTCTATACAGAACATTTTCTTCTGTTATCTAACCATGGGGCCACATTCATCATCCTGCTCCTTATGCTTAGCATGACTACATCCACAGTGTATTATCTTACTCTCATTTCCTTCACCACTTAAAAAAAATCTTTCCACTTTGTCCTCTTGCCTACATTTTTTCCTATTGCCAATCCTACCTTTTCCCAAAATGTTTTTCTTTTCCAACGCCTGTTTAATGTGTTTAACTCTGTTTTACTCTCCTAGCTTTTGGAGTTATTTTAGTTATTTCTTCCCTAGATCACCTTTCCAGTCCAACATCCTTACATCTTTCTGTCTTCTCTGCATAGATCTCCCTCTTTCTTTCTTCTATTTATTTTTGGAGGAGGGAGGAATACACCAAAGTGATTAGGGAACACACACCCCTTTGAAAAGGTGAATTTGTGTTCCTAATTACTTGAGCTATTTCCATACATCTTAGCTAGCTGTGCCTGGTTGTGTTCTGCAGCCCCAGGGCTGAGCTGGTTGCACCTCCAGTGCTTCATGGAGAGAGGTCTCCTGTAAATCAGCATATCCCTCACTGTGCCCAGACACTGCTGCCCAAGAATCCAGCAGACTCATCCCAGACTGGAGTGAAAGGCTGGGCCAGTAAGCAGACAGCCTGGAGTGTCTGAGTGCAAACTCAAACCTCAAATTAATGTGACAGCACAGATGTAGTCTGTGGGGTCTTTGACAATCCCACACCTTCTCTCTTGACAGCCTTACTTCTCATAGCTGCCTCTCTTTTTCCTCTCTCTCATGCCCAGCTCAGTGCTATTTGGAGCCATCCCCAATTCTAAAAAGATTCACTCAGTAATCAAGTGGGACCACAAATATGAGTCACGATCCGTACCGTTAGTTCCTGTTTGGCCACCTCTGTTTCCCTGCTGATCTCATGATGAACAAACCCATTGGTGAGCAATACATCATCCTCATGCCAGCTGACACAGCACTCTGCTGGACTCGCTCATCCATTCCCCATCCTTGTAGGATGGACTTTAATATTCCTTCTTCGGCTCTGCCTCACAGGGTATTTTGTCTCACCTTGCACATCCCATCCAGGAAGATTCAATGGCTTGTACCACCAATAACTACAAAGCTGCCCGGTTTTTCCTAAAATTTAAGCTACATTTCCTCTGCTGTAATTGAGGCTTTTTATTCCTTGCTCTACCTTAACTAAGTAATGAGAACAAGCACACTCCATCCTTTGGAAAATCTCTTTAGCTTATTAATAGAGAGCAGCTATGCTTTTCCCTAACCTGTGCACCTTCACCCATGCTTTTGCTTTAAGGCTGAACACATCTCCGTTCTTCTAGTTCTCCTTTGGAAGTTTTATATTCCAACACTCCTAAGCAAGCACTGATCATACGTACAGCTCTCTTCTGAATTCCCTTGAGTTTCTCAGCCATGTCCCAGAAACTGTAGTCTGGTAGAAACACCAAAAAATGACCTCCTGTCGACAAATGATGTCTACAGCATTTCACAAATCACCATTCCTGACTGTTGTGCAGCTGCACAAAAGAGATAAACCCTAGGGAGCTTTCTTTAGAAAAGACAACAAACCAAGAAAAGCTTTAGAGAGAAAATGAAGTGGGAATAAAGAAGCAGAGAGAAGAATGAGTCTCTAACTCATTATTTTCTTTGGCCATTAGCATTGGGGGGGAAATGGCAGAAATGGATGTGGGGACCACAGGGATGGGAGAGTTGGGGGGACTGGAGGGTCCCTGCAGCAGGGAACCACTGGCAGAGCTGGTTTAGGTAGGTTTGCTTCCTACACTAACACTAGGTATTATATGGACTTCTAGGATTAAATTTGTAAGACTTTGCATCTTACAGATACAAAAAAATTATTCCACAGAAAGAGGGCAATGACACAGATTCACATTAGGCATCTAATCACGATGCATGATTTATGACTTCTGCCCCCTTCCAGAGTCAATGGAGAGAAACAGGTACTCTAAAAACTACCCTCTGTGGTACCTCATGTCCAGAAGCAGACTCATGAAGACCAGTCACCTCTGACAGTTGCCTAGAATTACCTACTGGCATTTCAGAATGCATCTCACTATAAGTGTTTCATTTAATAAATGCATTCCTGAAGTTAAGCATATGTGTACATGCACTTCTGAAGAAAGCATGTTCTTTTATGTTTTCCTGAATGGACATAAGAAACCTGTGATTGTGTTACAAGACTCATAGAGAAAATTTTGGCAAAAGATTGGATGAGATGATCAGTGATGCCTTCTCAACTTGATTAATCTGTGTATATATTTAAAGTTCAGTACGTGTACAAAGGCTTTGTTGAATCTGTCCCAATACCTTACTCCTGGCCCTACTGCCTCTGCAAAGACTATCTGCTCACCAAGATGCTGTTCAATACTGGGAGCAGAATTTGTTCCTGGATGATTTGGAAATACTCATGTCTGGAGCAGGGATAAGTCTTCAGGACATCCCCTGATTCTACACACTCCTTCTCATTATTTGTATGCTGTGACACCTCAAGGAACCCTGCCTTTTCAGACAGAATAAAGCTTATGTTTTTAGCTCCATTTGTACTGGAGGAAGTTTGACCTTGGGTAAATATTTCACCACCTAAGAAAAGGTAAGGTCTGAGTGATTACAGGTGAGACTGCTCTTCACGCTTCGCTGAATACTACAGAGTTGTCTCTACAGACACGTCTTTGAACAAGGTCCTCAAGAAAAACTATTTTTCTTGCCTGAAAGTACCAAAGGATAGGGATCAAACAAACAAATGAGCAAAAGCTTGCAAGTGAAAGACAAGCAACTCTTCTTTCCAGGAGAAAATGTTTGTTTTACACCACATAATACAGACTGAACCATGCCATATCCCCAATATACTCCCAGTTACCCATAAGGCACAAAGCAGAAACTTTTCCAGCCAAGTGCTATTTAATTCCTGTTTATTGCCTCTTTTCCTTGTTTAGACTTCTGAGAAAGTGGATGAGACTTGGGAAAAACAAATATCTAGATTCTCCCTGCCCGTTCCCATTCTCACTGTCCTTTGTTTTCTCTTTAAGTGCACAAACACACACATGCAGATCCTTTAAGCAGGCACACCACCCTGTTTCCCACAAACTGGGCACAAAGACAGACTCATGAGCAAAGAAAATGTTTGCAGGAGCCTCCTGTTCAGGCGCTGGCAGCACACTCGGGTGCATCTGCAAGGAACTGTTTTTGTTCTCAGTCTCTGACCAATCCCAAGTCTCAAATCTGAGGCTGTATTACCCAAACCCCTTAATCAAGCTGCCCTTTCAAAACATTCCCATTTGTGGTATCTATGCAAACAAGTTAATTTTCTTCAAAGCCCTAGGTTTATGTTAAAGGGATAGTGCTACAAGCTCTTAGCAGAGCTGCAATCGACTGAGTCTAGCAGGAGCATCTGAGGAGAAGGGGGGTGTCTCTAGATAGGAAGGCCTCATCACCGTCTGTCAGGAAGTAATCAACAGGGTGATCAGGGCCTGGCCTTCCCTTTGGGCAGGGAGGAGAAAGAACGTCATCACAGACCCCTAAATGAAAGAAAAAGATAGCTGAAGATGATAGTGAGGTTGCTTTGGGCATGTGGAAGTCACGGCAACACATCTCACTACACCACAACAGATAGTGGAGGCTCCTCGTAGAAGTGGCCACTGGAGACTGGCACAGCCTAATCAAATATGGAAAGTCCTTCCCTTTGTCATACAGAAAAGTCGTTCCCTTCGTCTGAGTGCCAGTGCTTCAAGTGTCCTGAGCCTGCCCTCAGCCACTTACCTCTCTCCACTCATCTGTAACAGACTGACCATTAAATTAGCTTTCATCATGCAACTATCCAAACTACACAGAGGAGGAAACTCCACAAAAATAACTCAGGAGAGCAGGACAGGGCCTCCCCTCCACAGCTGTACCAAAAGGAAATTAAGTTTCAGATACTGAAGGTAACAGGTTTTGGTGAAACAACACTCCAGGAAAACCATGTATCTAATGTCCCATTAAAAAAATTCCTCCCACACTCGAACTGTGGTCTTACTGGCTGCATGAGGTTAGGCCATCTCTGTCCATATGCGCTCCAGGGAGGATTGCAGGTGAAAGCACACAGTGTTACTTCTCTTGGGTCAGTTTACCATGTCTGACATATCTCCATAATACATAGATCCACTCTGTGACAGGCTCTAGAGAGATGGCTTTAAAGTAATTAATAATGCAAGTTTTACAGAAGCCATCTGGTCTGCAGCAAAACAGTAGGATTTTTTTGAAGTACATAGAATGACACTCAGGTTACCCTGTTATAAGGAACAAATTGCCCTTAATGCAGCATGACCCAGTGACTACTGAGCTGTGTGTCAGACTCTGCACTTTTCCAGAGAGCTTCAGGGAGTGCGACTGGTCAGTGTGGCAGGGGCTCAATGCAGGCTCTAACAGCACCACTTACTGCATCTTGACTTGGGCTTCCCTGAGCGGATTTGTGGTGAACAGGCTTCCTCTTTGGGTTGTCATCCTCAGGACAACGCTCTGCTCAGGCTAATTCGTGATGTATCTGAGGGACAGAGGGCCTGGGAGACAGGTTTACAACACAGCACCAGCATTAGATGGGGCACAACACTCTGGGGCTTTGTCTAGCAAAGAGCAAACATAAGATGTAGGCATAATTATGAAGTGTAACCACAACTGATGCCATTGCTCAAAGCAATTATACTGTTGTAAGCAATATTTGTCTGCAGTGTGGCAGGCAACTTCGAGTCAATGAGGTACACACTTGGTCACTGAAGCTATATCAATGTTTGCAAATAACGTGGCACAATTTAAGTGGATCTGTAGGGTGAAACAGATCGTGCATGGACCCAAAATCCACATATACATTTTGAGTGAGTTTGTTTCAGACCAGCTCTAGTTTGGTGTCACAGATAAGCGCTCACTGGTGAACGCGGAAAGCAGTCCTGACCTGAACTAAACCAATAACATGGATGCACACTTTGGTTGCTTACCATGACAGAACTCAGCTGTACAATACTCGTTAAACAGATCAGAAGGCGGCTCAGCAAAGGAGAGGCTTTCCACAGCAATTGCAGCAGGACATGGAAAGTCTCAGCTAGCATATCCCTGTTACTACACAAAGCTCCACCCAAAATAAGGCTGCATAGTTTATTTACTTTCTATGAAATACTGCAGTCATTTCCAACAGATGTAAATGAGGGAAGGGAAGGACAACTTCCCATTCAACAGCACCTGACCTTTACCACCACCAATCTTCCCACTCCTCCATCTACCAGCCAGCTCACCTCCTCTTCTCCCAGTACCAGATCCAAAAGGCAACTCTTCATGCATCACAGCTTCAGCCAACCAGAAAAACAAAACAACCTATCCATTGCCAAGTTTAATCCCACACAGTCCCAGCTGGTTTCTCATGCTCTTCTGCATTCACCTAAGAGGTATCTATCTCTCTTCTTAGCAATATCAGGATTTCATGAGTGAGGAGAACCCAGTGACATTAATTCTGAATACTGAATTATCCTCTATAACAAAAGTCCTACAGAGTGGGTCTACTGAAAAAGGCATTTTTTTAATTTGGCCATAAATCAAAGTTTTTATTCACCATACTGGTTTGTAGGTTTTGCTGTGACAGGAGTAGTGAATTCAACAGAGAAGGAAGAAATCTTCACATATTAAGTGTTGTTTTCAGATTAGTGCATAGAGCATCTGATTAAAAAGGTGTGTGGGGAGGGGTTGTTTGTTTCCCTTGAAGAATTGCTTTCTGCTTGTAGGAAAGAGGCCAACTGGGAAAAGGAAAGAGAAGAAAAGATTTTATATGAGCTCACAGATAAGCACTCCAATTTCTGAGAGCATCTCTTAAATTTTGGAGGACTATCTGGGTTTGACTTGAAAATTAGGAAGATCAAGGGAAAAAGCTTGTGTTATCTCAAAGATAATGAAAAAATCTTCAATGTCACTGTTATCTTTTTTTTGCTGAACCCAATACTGAGCTTGAAAAACAGATTGCAGGATTTTGTGCTTATGAGACAGAAGTAGAGAGGGAGAAGTGAATATGAGCTTAAAAGAAGATTTCAAATTTTACTTTGAATTTTTTTAAAATAAAATGGCAAGTCAATTATAAGACATGACTTATACTCTTCATCTAAGAAATTTTTAAGGCAAGTCCAAATATTTTTTTTTTAAAACATGCTTTTCATGAGAAGATAGAATCAGGATCAAAAATAACCAAACCTTCCTAAAGTTTGGTGCCCAAATATGTATGCATGTAAACATGAGAGTGTTATGTTTGCTAGATTTTTTTTCAAAATACTATAGAGAGAAGGGTCCATCAGTCTCTCTCAAGATGAATCTTCCCATCAAAACTGGAGTGTCAAGAAAATAAAAACTGTTGTAGGGAAAGAGAGCGGAAAAGATGCAGGACTTCCCAGACTGAATGTGAGCAGGTGGGGAGAGAAAAGAGAAGAAAGAACCTCCCGCAAACACAAGTATGGGCAGGAATACCAGATCCTGATCAGTGGGGATGGGCAATTGCAGGGAAAAGCTGAGCCTCTGAGAGGAAGTGCAAAGGAAAAGGAGGAACTAAATGGTCCCATTATCGCACCTATGCAAAAGAGCCAGAAAATCTCCCTGGGGCACAAGGACTTGAACAGTGGAAATGCATGTAACTGGGAAGGGGAAGAAGCAGAAGAAGATGAAGAGACACAGGTTTGGTTCTACTTTACACAGATTAATGCAGAAAAGTGCTCATCTTGCAACAGGTATAACCATTCCCTGTATTTCTGTGTATCAACCTTTCTTCCATCAGGATAACACCAATCATCTGCAGCCATCCAATATGTTTACACAGTCTTAGCCATATGTTCCCATGGCCTATGTGCCAAAAAACAGAGCAACTTCCTATCAAAGTCCTGCTGAAATCCTCTGAGTGCGAGCCAAACTGCCTTACTTGGTGTGATACCATAGCAACTCAGTGTCCCCATCATTGCTTAACTCTGAAGGTCCTCAGAAGAGTCTCACAAAGCACAGCAAGTATGTGTGGCCCCAGCAATGTGGGAGATGTGGGGATACAAACAAATGTAAATAATCATGTCTGAACAACAGAACATGGTGGAAGGACCATACAGAAGAGATCCCTGCTTCAAAGGAGGAAGCTGAAAGTATAGGCAGAGGAATTCAGCCCTGCACTGGTTAAAATCGGTTAGTTTTTCAACTTTTGCATACAAACATCTGAGCCTCATGCTTTGCGAGCACTACCACTTGTATACACAAGTGAATGACTTTCCAAACACCAAACTCTGCTAGACTATGTGTTTTCCCTTCTGGGAACTCCAGGCTCATTAAAATAAACTATGAGGTCATTGGATGAAACTAGGGGAAATTTTTGTTATTTGTTAATTATAAAGTTACTTCTGAAAGTGTCTTTTGCATATATCAATGTATTTGATTTTATGGTATTGCAAGGAAAGTTTTTCTACAGCTCTAGGCTGCCAGTTTTCCTTGACGAAGGAAAAAGAAAGAAAAAGAAATGGAAGAAACTGAATTCCTGTAATTTTCTGCAATAGGGAAACAATGAGGCTAGGAGGGTGCTTGAGAGAATGAGCACTCCACAGCTATGTTAATGAGCTGTCTGTTTTCACACTCTCCTTGTCTTTAGACTCCAAGAAGCAAGCTATTCAAACTGATTATCACTTGGAATTACTTTGGGTATCAGTGTCCAGATGCTTGTAGGGTGTCCAGAAAGAGAAGCGTGTATCTGCGTGCTTAGAGATCATGTCTATTCTACTTGAAGGCAGTGATTTACGTGTATGACAGGATTCCCCAGTACGCAGAAAGCATGAAGCAGCAGATTTTTCTTTTGAAAATCCAGTCATAAAATTTATGTGAGTCTTACAATTTTACAACATCTGAGTCTCAGTTTTCCTCGTGTGATTGTTATCAAACCATGATTTCATCACAAGCCTATAATGTTTTGAGTTAAGAGTGCCTTCTCCAGGAGATAGGTAATTGGAAAAGAAAGAAAATAAAATAAATTGCTGCACTTCTCTTATAGAAGTTTCTAAGGCTTCTTTTTTTGTAGAAAAGCAGTTGAAAAAATTACTCCAGTGAACCCCAAATGCTCAAATACCAACAGTCAAAGAGAAAAGTATTAATGGACTATTTTGAAGTCAGTCTCATGATTTCTAAACAGTTGAGAACGTCAACACCAGCACAATCTTCTTGCCTGACTAGCATACTGGAATGATTAAATACTTAAACACAGTTTAAACAGTTTTAAGTGCAACATAAATGTTAAGACATTGTTAGTTAACTACTGCTGCTTTCTTAGACAAAATGGTTACTCAATACACAGCAAGTGCATACAGCACTTCTCGATACAAAGCCAAGCCCTTAGCTTCCACCCGGAATCAAAATTTTTAATGCTGTTTTCAGAAATGCTTGAAACTATCAGGGAATCTAATATCAAGTTTTCCTTATGTGTTCACTTCTTCTCTTTCTTAGGTATCAAACCTGCTCAAACAATGGGCTGGTGGCTGGTTTCCAGAGTCAGTATTTTCCATCTGTACTTGACCGTGAATGGCAATTTTACTGCTGCCGCTATAGCCGGAGATGCCCGTATTCATGCTGGTGAGTTCAAGCAGAAACCAAACCTGTTAGCCTCTTTTCCCCGGCAGTCCCTATAAATGTCTTTGGCCACTTGGCCTATCAAAAACCTTGTCTGAGAAAAAGTGAACTGTGTTTTATGGGGCTAAGTTATTTCCAGTCCGCTACCAGGATTCTTGAGGATCCATGGCTAAGGGAAGAGAATGAGGGCACAGTTACGCTGAACAGCACAATGCAGTAGCTAGACCTAAATGAACAGGTCTGGGTATCAGCAGCAGCCTAACTATGCTGAAAACCATGACACAAGTTTCCAAAGTGGAACGACATTTCAAAGGTGGTGATATAGCTCCCACTATAAATCCAGCAGATTTACAGGAGGAGGAGCACCTCTGCACTGTGCAGTTGTGCCACAATGACTTACAGGAGTGAACTTACTGCCAGTTACCTCAGAAAGAATATCCTCTGGCTGACAACTTGGGATTTTTGCATTTGCAGTGCATACAACTTGCTCCCTCTCTCAAGGCTGTTTGAAGACCAAGTCAAAATGAGCTACTGATCATAGTCCAAACCTAAAAAAAAAGATGGCCTCACCTCAAGACAGTATCACAACTGGTGCTGGCAACCTCACAGAGGCTATGGAAAAATAAGCTCCACATCCCGAGCTTCCCAGTGTCCCCAGGTGTGATTTCTCTAAACTGAGACGGAAGCACAGTAGCCGACTGTGAGAAAGCTCATATTGCTCCTGTCTGTTCTGTGTAACAGAACTCATGATTTTACACTCCGGGGCTACTAATCCACCTATGCTCACTGATATGAAGAACAAACTGCCTGCACTTTAAAAAAAAAAAAAAAGAGAATAGGAGAAAAAAAATCTGTGCTTGAATCTTTGTTTCCAGAATGCAGCTTTGAAGTAAACTTCCCATGGAGAAGCATACAAACTGTTTACATGCCCGTTGGTCTTACTTGTCTGGCTGGCTACAGGCCAAACGCAACAGCAGTGCCTTGCTTTGCATCCTTCAGTCTCCTTGCAGCCAGGAGGAAAAGAAATGGTTTCTTATTATTATTTTGAAATATTTTAAATGACAGGAACTCTGCAACAAAGTCTTTGAACATTCATCTGCCCCCTTTCCAGCCTACACTGCCTACGGATGTTCTCTGCCTGGGGGTTTATTTACGTACCTGCCCAGGCTCTTCCGTCTGAGGGAAACACACTCTAACTTTTAAGCTGTTCCTCCAATCTCTCTTATTCCTCTAAGACTGTATTTATTTTCAGAGAGACAACAGAAATCTTCTCTGACCTCTTTTGTTGTTGACAATTCTGCTTCCCTCAGACGTCGTCTTGACAACTGGGAACAGCTTTGTCTCTGCCTTGCAAATTGGCATTCAGAGCAATGCAAATCCTAACGTAAATGTTTGAGGTTACTGATGTCTTGCATTTCCATCCCAGCTGCTCATGGACTGCTATACTGCCCTTCTATTTCCAATAGTGACAAGACTCCATTTTTTATCCTTGGAAAAGAATGTCTTATGCAGTTCAGATGCTACTGTCTTTCCATGCAGAAAAGGCAGCATTTCAAAGGCAGGTGAAGCATTTCTCCCTCTAAACAGGGTAGAAATCCTATGTGCTCACGTTCTTCTGGGAGGGGAGAGCTGTAAAGCCTCTGGGAAGACCTGTCACCTGGCTTGTGAAAAGCTTCTGGTGCGTAGTTTGTGATTATGGGTTCATTATAAAATCATTTTGTACCCTCTGTTAGCAAGCTGAGTCACTCCATCTGGAGCCCAGTTTGTTCTGTTCAAGCTACTGGCCTACCTTGACACTTCCATACCCACTCTCACCCTGGACAGTCTTTCATACAGTTTCTTCTACTTGAGAGCCTTGTTTGACCTTACTCTTTGAAGTGCCTCCTTACAATGTTATTTCTTCCGATTTCTTTCAAGCTGCCTTTGGAGTTAGCAAGTTACATACAAGCTCTTTCTACATATGGTTATCCAAATTAGGATGTTATGGTCTGGGTGGGCAGACAACTAGATGGGTAAAAATCTGGTGATTTAACAGGCTCAGAGAGTAGTGGTTAAAGGGTGATACTCTGCCCAGGTGCCCATTACGAGCAGAGCACTGTAACTAATGGTCCACTCTGGGACTCATCCTGCTTAACATCTTTAAATGACTTGGAGGAGGCAACAGCGCACACTCTCACCAAGTATGCATATGACACCAAACTGGGGGGAACAACTGATATGCTTGAGGGCAGGACTGCTGTTCAGAGGGTTATAAAGAAAACCTTTTCTGCTATGAGGACAGTGAGGCAGCAGAGCAGGTTGCCTGGTGAGGCTATGCAGGCTTCATCCTTGGAGGTTTTCAAGAATCCACTGAATAAAGGCCTGAGCAGCCTGGTCTGACCTCATGGCTGACCCTGCTTTGAGCAGGGGGCTGTACCAGAGACCTTTTGAGGTCCTTTTCTACCAGAGTTATCCTGCAATCCCAAATAGGAGGACTCTTCCACTGCAGGGCCCACACCAACCAGCAAAACTCTCTCTTCTCTCCAAAACAGTGGCCTCCTGCCTATTGTCGGCTGGGAGCGGTTTCTTTTCTGTTTTATTCCCTCTACCCCGCCTAGACAGTGTCTGGGAGAGTGCTAGTTGTTATGTTAAGATATAAACAACATGAACTGCAATGTGGTAGTGTGAAACCCCATGCCTTGGACCCACTTTTACTCCTACAGATGTGACTTGTCTGAAGTGTTAAACTTCAGTGTACAGCCACTAAACTTCCCATTCCCTAAGCCCAGGAGATCTCACTCACAACTTTACTTCCATCAGCATTTCCAAGTTACTGTCACAAAACCTTGTTCACACATCACACTTCTGGTCTGTATCTTGCACTCTATTTAAGATGCATTTGACAGAGAGACTGCGCTTTCCAAACAATCTGCAAAGCAGTTCTCAGCTACCAAGGGTAGGACCCCAAAATGTATATGCATATAAGACACAACAAAAATGTGTGTGCATATACAGTATCATTATTTATTACAGTTTCTGCCCCAACCTCTAATGGTATTTATTCTGTTCCAGCAACTAGCTGTCAATAAACTATCTGTGGAGGAATGGCTATTAACATGCTGCTGACTCCTATTTCTTGGTTGAAGCAGCTTAATTTCATGCAAAGGCTTCTATTACTATATGACTATGTGGAATAGTAATACCAGGAAAATATGTAATCACTGTGGTGCCTCATGGATCATGCATGACTAGGAAAATCCATATTCAAAGACAAACCACATTGCAGAATTTCTTAGCAGCCTTGAATTATAATGCGCTATGAATCCTTCATTATGAAACCAAATACGGGCAGAAAGGCATTTTTAAGAAAACTGATAATACTGAGGCATAACAAAACTCTTTATTTTAAATTAGCTCTCACCTTGGGTATTTGATGCCTTCCTCTTCCAGTTGTGTCTCTACAGAGCTCTCTAGCAAATATAAAAGCAGTAAGACAGCTGATCCTTATGCATGGCTTCTCTTGGCTCTTCTTCTTCAGTACTACATTTCTCCTGAAGTGAGCTGGTCTTCCCTACCATGAATAGAGACGGGTTTTCCGCATGTATATGAGCCATGCAAATGGTTTGTTAGAATTTGACCCAGTTTTTACAGCTGGAACACTCCTGCGTTTTTTGAGTCCTGCTAATATTTACTGGAATAATTTATGACACCATCATGCTGACTGAAACCCACACTTAAACACTTTGCTTAACTTAAGAACATGGTTAAAGCCAAACACATGCTTAAGGACTTTGCTTGGTAGCACCTATATTCTTTCTCTTAGAGTCCAGAAGTTCTGTTTCACAGCTCGTCTTTTCGCCATTAATTTGCAGTTTACCTGTACAGTAAGCCCATACTGCAAATAAATATACTAATCTTTTCCAGTCTCACAGTTTTGCACTTGCTATTTTTACTTTTTTTTACAAGTACTTTGTTTCCTTCCTCACCATGCCAAGTCTTGTCATGAATTCTGCACATTTTTACCATACTGAAAATAATTAACATTCCTCACAGGAGGCAGAAAAGCTCCCATTATTTTACCTGGCTAGGGAATGCTACGGCAGTAAAATAAACTGTGCACCGATACAAACCATAAAGGAAGCAAATCCGTCGCAGATGCAGAGACAGTGTTATTAACTCGTCCCATTAGAGCTCAGATTTTTCTCTTTGCCAGGAAATTGAAAGCTTGACTCCATACTCTCAAAAGCAAACACATGTCACAGAGCAGCCCCAAGTCTGCACAGACTGTTTATGACTGTTTCCCCTCTCCAAACAACCAGCAGTCCAAGTGCCAGAAGGTCTGTCTGGAGCTGTCATTGCTCTCTGTCATGGTAACATTGTCCAGGCAACAATTACATTTTCCAAGAGTTATGGGGCTTAAGAAACTTATTTGTTTTCTGCCACCAAAGCCATATTGAGACTGATGAGATCCTATGCAGGTTTCTCAGAGATTACCAACAGCAGAGACATAAATCCAGGAGGTGAACTCAGAATAGACGTGGTGGAAACATGCACTCCTGGGCAACCCAATTCCCCTCCCCTCCACCCACCCCCCCTTTCTTTTTTCAAAAAAGGTATTTAACTGGATTTTTTTTATATCCCAGCAAACACAACCTTATAGTTCAATCTCCAGGACCATCTTACAGAGACATCTTAGGAGAAACACATTTGCTTAACATTGGAAAACTGGCTGATGTTATTTCAAATATGTTTTTCTTGAGGAACAGGCATAAGGTGCACTAGGCTCTCTGCTGCTGCTTGTAACTGTATTGCACTAGCTCGTGTAGGTCTCCAAGAACTGTGTTCCCACTGTGTTGGCCTTGTGGCTCCTCTGCCCTGTGAGAGTTTGTGGTTTTCAATACAACAGAGTGGAAACAGAAGGGCAGCAATGTGTCTAGGTGAATCTATGGTCTCAGAGCCTGGAGCCTGAACTCAATCCCAAAACGCATGTGCAATGGCCACATGAGAGAACTGCTTCTCTCTAGAGCAGCTCCAGGACACCTCTAGTTCCCTGATAGCCCAGCAATCTATACTGGGAGCATTGGCAGGAATTTCTGTAGACCGTTTACTAAGACCTTCTTTGGCTTTTCAGCATAGTATGCTTCTCAAAAAGGGATGCCCTCTGTCTTCCAGCTGGAGGAAGAATTGAAATTGATTAAAGAGCATATAATCCCCACGTTCACTAAATGTAACATGCAGGCTCATGGCTCTTGAAACAAAATTCTGCTTTAGGAGAGCCATATTCTTGAAGCACTTGTAAATAACACCTGAAACAGCAAGGCCATTCAGGGGACAGTTCTAGTCCTCAAAGGTCAGAAAGTTAATGTCAAATCTTATGTTTTCCTCTTGAACGGAACGGCTCCTTCTTTTGGCTGTGTCATTGTTAGAGGAAGAGTTCAGCAGCGAAGAGGAAAATGAAGGCTAAAGAGGAGCTATTCATTTGTTTGCACTGTAGTTGCAGAAGAAGTGCAAAGTGTAAGGCACTCCAAAACAACGTACTTACTAGCAGGGAATAAATATGTTCAACTGTTGAAGCAGGAAACCACCAGCTCCACCACCGACAGTCTTTGGTATTTTAAAAGAGTCATTTCTTTTGTCTACTTGATATCTGAAGGCAAGGCATACTCACAGTTCCCATTTACTTCTCTCAGGGACGAGCTGTACAATACTAATAAGGCCATTGGTGTGACACGATCTTATCGGTAAAAAATAGACTCATGATAACTATTTTTGAAGTCAATCGTTAAAAGAGTGCTAGGGATCACTGTAGATTAGTACAAAACATTCTTCTCAGTGCTAAATGAGTAACTATGTTTTCTATTAATCTCTAACATAGTAATTCTTCACCATGGAAAATAAACAATATTACTACTTTCAGACTAAAACATTAACAACAGTAATCCTGTTAAAGATTTAATGCCTTTTTTTAATATGTTTCATGCCCTGAGCAAGATTTATAGGATTATAGTAAAGTACATTAGAAAAATGTAGGGATAGGTGGGGTGATGCAAACCAGTCAGAAGATAAACCATCCCACATCAACTCTACCAGCTAAAAACCCCATTATGAAAATACTTTTTTCTGTCAGGTTTTCCTGCTCTCCCCCATACATGCCAAACTACTTACATCCCTTCTCACAAGCTTCTCTTTTGCATTCTCTAATGTAGAATCACCTGCCTTCTCTCTCGACAATGCCACTAATGCTCCAAGTCTTGTGTCCAAACATCACACACCTGATCCAAACCTGAAGTGGATTTGCAAAGCCAAAGCAGAATTCCTGTTTTCTGTATTAATTCTTGCAAATAAATCCTATGGATTGAAAAGACTACCACTTGCTAAAGATCTCGCATTACTATTTTCTCCCCTGTGAGTCCTTCCCCAAACTGAACACCTATGTGCTTATCTGGGTTTAGTAAATAAACCCACTAAACACACCCTGCTAGCCCCTACACAGATCCTCTGCCTCCTCAGGGTTCATTTGGCACCAAATTACTCAGTGCCTAGATCCCATGATCAGTATAACACAGGTCTTCTCACAGCTGCTTTGCAAGCCTCTCTTCTAGGGCTTTCCTTCATGTACCCTCTCAGGCACCACAAGCACCACAGCTTGGTCCTAGAGGCCTTAGATCACCCCAAACAGCAGCAGCAACTTTGTCTCAGCACTTGGCAATTCCCAAGCTTCTCTCTGCTCCCCTAGTCCTGTTGTCTTCACTAAGAGGTCAATGCCAGAAGTGCTTACAGGCCCCTCAAGCAGGTTACTGTGGGTGGCTCTTCCCAGATGGGTCTTGCCCTTGGCCTTGGACTCCTTGGGAGTCCAGACTCTCATGGGCAGGCAAACCCTCACCAACTAGGGCAAAAAGTCTCTCTCACTTGTGTCATGACTCCTCTTGGGTATAAACCATACACTACCACACATGGCAGTAAATAAATTACCTGTCTGTAGGGCTCTGGTAGGTGGTTCACAGTTGGTACACAGTTGATTAGAGAGTAAAACACTTAATATTTTCAGTTAAGCACTTGATAATAAGGTTACACACCAAGCTACAATAAATGCTGAGGGAACCACCATCCCATGCTAGGCAGACCACTTTGAGGAGAGCCATAATGGCTGAGTTAAATTACCTTTCTCCCCTTCTCTCCCCGTGACAAGAAAACCAGGTACTGAATATCCCTATTCATTAAACACTAGAGCATCTCTCAGTGCAGATACGCTTTGTGCAACTTATCCCCAGGATTCCAGAAACAGGGATAATAGAGAAGGACTGGGTAACACCACAGAGCCCTGCTATATGGACAACCAAATGCATTTCCTTCTAAAGGATACCGTGCAGTCCAGATGACCTTGAGATGCATGGGCTTAAGGGAACAGTTTCATAAATGAGTACAGCAAACATCAAAGAGAACTGAATTAGACAGACAGACCACACAGACCCAAGTGAACTTGAACACTGCTGTCATAGCACTATTTATAATTTTTCTCTCCAGAACAAAAGGAGTCAGTAGGCATCTGTCTATGTAACAAGACAAACTTCAGAGCAGCTCAAGTCCCCATATCATTTACTTTCGGTAACTGCATATATTGGCTTTTCAAACATTTCTTAGCGGAGGAGCCTTAAGAGGCTGAATAGTAATGTGAAAAACTTAGTAGAGAGGGAGGGGGAGATGACAGCAGGCAGAAAGAAAAGAGAGGGAAGCTAAATGAAGGCTCCCTACTGCATCCATTCACTTCAGAATAACACTGCCTGCTTCTGCAAAAGGTCTGTGAGACCCTCCACAGTAATTCAGGAGCTTGTCATCAGATTTACTTTTCAATTGAAAGGCTCATGAAACAAGTTCAAAGAACTGACTCTCAGTTCTGTCTCTGAGTAGAGCTGAAAGCAGCTTTTTAATCTTGTGTTTTGCACAGTCTCATCTGTCCAGCACATAGTGCTGGTCAAGATTACAGAATATTTTCCTTGCTGAATGCCAAACAGATGTTATGAAACACATTTGGTGGAACATATATAAACACATAGTGTTTTCTCATAATAACAGCTGGGAAAAGCCCCAAAACCTGGAGTTGATGGGGGGATGCAAAATGAAATCCTGGTCCATAGCTAGTCTTCACGCCACATGTTTTAAAAACCTGCTGTGACCCAGGAATTTTCAAAGATGTGCTATCAGACACTCATGCTACAAATTAGTAAACTAAATATGGGGACCCTCCTCTAGCAGAGGAAGCAACCACACTATTAAACTCTCTTACCCTCCAAAACAGGGTGTCTACATTCTGCCTGTTAGGAATGGTACCTACCTACCTGCTAACTCACAGACTGTGTCTTTGAGGTATCTGCTGAGACTGTGCTAGTTGGTCTGGGCTAAAACTGTCCCAGGGATTGTTCTAATAATTTACATGTCTAGGCAATCAAGTTATAGTGCCCAGAAACATTCTCTGTTTCATTTACTAGCATAGATGTAGCCCCAGTTTCTCTTGGCCTCTGGCTATGGATCCAGAAATACTCTCAAGTTCCCAGATTCAGATCCATGGCTTCACTGATGGGAGATTCAGGCATGCAAAAAAGTCCTTCTCAAGGCCTTGATTTCTGTGTAAAGAAAATGTATAAAATACAGATCAGAAAACAGAGGTCAGCTCTCATTACAGCTCTGGGCCTGGAGTTCAGGGCCCTGAAAGCATGTCTTTGTAAACTGGAGGGCTCTCGGCAAGTTGGCTATACTGAAGAACCAACTTATGCTCAGGTTAAGGCTCTTTTATGGGGCCATAAAGGTGTATTAGAGATTCAACTCACAGATTGTCTAGGTAAAAAAGTATTAAAATGTGAGCTGTAAACTGTCTGACAATGACAAATAAATATATATTTGGGAGCACAAGGGGAGATGTCCTGAAAGAAAAAAATGATAACATGAGCCTTCAATTAAAGTAACAGATAAATTAGGTTTGTTGTGGTTTGACAGAAACACATTCAGGTGATGATCTTTGGTCTAGGAAAAACCATCAGCTAATCGGTGAGAAGTCATGAGAAACAGCTTTTTGTACTGTTTGTATTTATTCTCTTTGTCTGGATTAGAGTCAGTTCCCTTAAAATGCATAGTGGTCTCATTTTGGACTTTCATAGGGGCTGGACTGAAAACTGTGGCTCTTATTTTCCCACTTGCAGAGCATACTGATGACTCTACCTATTTATCCATCCTAACAACTGCCAGTGTACATGGTTTTTTCTATTTCTCCTAGCCTGCAGCAGCTGTTTGCACGACCTGTGAAATACTGCTGTTCGTTTCGTATCATCAGCACAGCCCTGTGAAGGCTCTGCGAATTCATGTGCCCTTGGTCAGAGCTCTGGCAACAGACACTGTGACCAGGGCTGATCTTCTGCCTCTCAGAACCACTTGGACATGGGTGTTCTTGTACTACAACTGGTAATTTGCTTGATGATTACCACAGCCAAAGGACAAGAGGCACAAGAACAAGATATGTTCAACGAAGTTGACTGTTGAGACTTAGGGATCTTATAAGGCCATGTTTGAGTTTCACACCCAGGCCCACTTCTCATCTGTCAAGGAATAACGATTTGTTAGGAATGATGTTCCAACTGAATGATGTTTTTCTTTCATTTTCAAAAGCTGAAAATGACCTGGAATTAAGTCACATCTGCTTTACAAAGAAGATGTTAACAGTATAAGAACAGGATAAACGAAGTGATCAAAAATACATTTAAAATATACAGAGAGTGGTGGCAATTTCAGAGGATTTTTGTTATAGTAAGTAGCTCTAGGAGAAAGCAGCCTAATATTCCAGAGTCCCTCAGTTTTCAGGTAAACTTTCCATTTCTGAGTATTCCAACAGTTACTGGTTTGAGCTCCAAATTACCTCAAAGCATCTCATTTTAAAAACTTAAAGCCATTCCAATAATTATGTTCCTAGTGAGTAACATTTAAGCTAGTGCTCAGCCCTCACAGATTTAACAAAATGCGAACGTGCACTTGAATGCTTGGCTGGGATGTGCTAGGATCACCTTCAAGCATCATTCAAGTACTGCTGCTGGGCTGAATTAAGTCAGAAAAACTGTTGTCAAGATTTCTGTGAAGGCATCTTAACCCTGTTAGTCTCAATAGGAGTTCAGCCGTTCATTTCTACGGGGCCAGCATCTCCCTTACAGGGAACCCGATTCTTCCCTGTGCCGCTCTGTAGTGAAGCTGACACAGCTCCACTTGCAACTCCCACGTAAAATGGTGTAATACAGGGAAGGACTGAGTGCCAGCTTTCCATTCCTGACCTCTAACATAATGTTGACATAAAGTACTGGTCAAGGTCCCAGCCCCTTCCTGCATCTGTTCCTTGTCTGCAAAATGTCTGTAAAACCAAGTACAGTATTACTTGCCTATGTCCCAGGGAACCAGTAACCATAATTTGATTAATAAGTGCAGAAGCACTTTGAGCTTCTTAGATAAAATAGACTGCACAAATATTGTCCAGGCCAATATTTTTACATTATAAACTAGGCAGAAAGTGGAAAGAACAAAAAGGAATGGATTAATTGCTACATTCATGTAATATAATTCATAAATGGATAAATGCTTGTAGCTATTTGACTTGGCAACATTTACAGAACTCTACAGCAGCAAACCAAACAGACTGACAAGAGGCCAGAGCAAATCTCTGCAATAAAGGCAGAAGCAGCAGACAAGCTTTACAGTCTTGTTCAGGCTGCCTTTATCCCAGAGTTGCAAATGTATATACATATAATACTCCAACTTGCTCTTAATAGTTCTAAACTTACTGAAGTTTATTCAAATAGCTACATGAATTAGTTGCATAGAAGAGAAATGCAGTCTTAAAGGTCAGACTGCATCTTGAGGTGCTATTAAGAAACAAGAACTTTCAAAGAAACGGGAAAAATCTACTATTTGAGTTGCATTCAGTCAGCTAGACTTTTCTATAAGATGGTAAATTATTTTATCTTCTTTTTCCTTAATGTAAAGGTTAACAACAGAATATCCAGGACACTATGGAGAAGACATGGACATGATGATGTACACTTATGACCATTACATCCGTGGGGCAACCACAACTTTCTCTGCTGTGGACAGGTTTGCTTTTCATCTGTTTCACTAGAAATTAAAAAAATTCACTAGGGATCCTCTCAGCCAAAAGATTACCTAAAATAAGAAGACCTTTCCAGAAATCATAGCACACTGTCAGACTGCTGCAGGTCCATAACTGTCATTTTCTGGCTAAAATTCATTAGCCTGTTTATTAACAACTGGAAGCCATGTGTGTAAATTATTCCCACAAGCAGAGTGTAACTGCCACAGTTAATTGACTCAAAGGTATCTATTTATCCCTTTGGATAAAGAATTTACAAGGTTGCAAAGGACATCCCTCTTCTGGGTTTTTTCTCTTAAATATTCTTAATCGTTGTTCCTCACGGCCATGGCAGAGAGTAGGGGAGATAATGCAGACAGTGTGCTCCCTTGCAGCTGGATTCCAGCCTCCATCGGATGTGGACCAGGGTAAAGTCAGGAATCACAAGGACGAGCCTGGAAAACAGAGCAGTTGAGGTAAACGATGCCTCCGAGCAGATTTCTGTCTGTGACTGCTGAAGGCTTAACACAGCCTTCAGACCGGGGTAGCAGTGGGGGGACTGGCCAGGAGTGGAGGCAGCATCAAGGGGATGTACACTGGGAGTACAGGTCTTCACAGCTTATGGCACCACAGTACTTGGAAAGGGAAGAAGCCACCAACACCTTTGTCCTACCACTGCTGTGATACCACAGATGAACCTGCAGTAGTAGCCGGTGAAAACCATAGAGAAAACATTTTATGAATTGCAATCTAGGAAACTTTTCTGTTCCAATGAGCTTTCTGGGCCCCAGCTTCCAGAATAACTAAAACCAACTTGCGTTGCCTCACGTAAGAAGCAACAAAAAATCTTCCTATGCCAGTTCATAATTCAGATGCATGCAGTAACTCTCCTGAGTGTTATACTTGCAAAAGTCGGCAAAGTTTGTCATCCTAAATAGTTCTTTGCAGCTGGTTGAGGCAGCATAGAAGCAAAAAAAGCTGTTCCCAGTTCCAGCCTGCCAGCAGCATGCACACCTGCAGCTTATCTGTGTAAACATGTTGTGGATTTTGAGACTACTTTTCATTTTTAAGCATGTTAAACTTGTGTCCATACTATTCAGCCCATGACAGGTAATGTTCTTGAGCTAACAAGAGGTACAATAAAAGCCTTTGAAGTTACTTTAGTTAAACTTTCCTAATCGCTTCAAACAGTTAGGTATTTTTAGACTTCTTGAATAAACTTGCAGAAATCGTATTTTCCCTTCCTACTCCCTAAGACATTGCATCACTGGGGTCACTGCTGATGCACAGATATTTGACAGAGCATGTGATGCCTCTGGCAAAAGCTGTAGAAAGTTTAGAAAGGTGGTATGCCCACCTCCTCTTCTGTAATCACTCTCTATGAGCTTCCATGCCTGTGTATCAGGAATGAAAGAAGGAGTTGCTATTCATCATCAGAGGTTTTAAGTGCTCATCTGTGGAGAACTGATTTTAGAAGTCGTTAATACTTACATTTTTCAGTCTCATTTTAAATGGGTCAAAAGGAGAAAACAATTGTCTATAAAGCAAGACAAAAGCAGCTGGAAAGAATTAGCAGAGGCTTGAAGTATCTCTGGGAGCACATTTGAGAGCGTGGTGATAATGCTGATGCAGACAGGATGACCTACAGACATAAGTAAGGGAACATTTGCAGGGAAAGGCAGTATCTTTTGTTAGACAGACTGATACAGTCGAGTTTCAGAGACAGATGTGGGGTATGTGAAGCAGGTTGTAAACAACTGAAACTGCCCACATAGATGTGCACCTTGTAAACCCTTGGCAAAATAGCTTCCAAAATTTAAAAAAAAAAAAAAAAATTTCAAAAGAACTTTAAAACAGCTTCAGCCTGAACTCTGAAACATGCTAAGCGATGATGGCACGGCTCCCTTGTAGAGCCTTGTTACAGGGCTGTGGTCTGGTTGGATCAGGCTCTCGAGTCCAGAGAGCACCACTGGAGCATTCACAGCTCAACCTGCAGCAAGTAGCTTGGACAGGGAGGAGAGGATTACCAGACGTGCTTGGTAGGTGCCCCAGCTTGCCCTTCACTGCGTAGTATATAAATAGCACATGCAGACTATCATAAGTTCATTTCTTCTACAAAACTGTTCTCTGCTCCATTTATTCGGGTGATCTGAATAGCTGGTAATTTCTTAACTGCTCAGACACCATCACTGAAAGACAGATCAACACCCAGATACCCCAGCAGTAAGTACATTTGAAGTGCCTTGACAAGCTGGATATCTACTGAGCTTAGCTGAGCTAAATTATAGGGTATTTTAGGTCCCTAATAAGTTTCATATGACCAAAGAAAGAGGATTTTGTCAAACTCAATATGAATAGGAATTCATAGAATTCTTTAACTGAATTGGAAACAGATTATTCGGCAATATTTGGAGATAAAAGATATTTTCCCTATAACATCAAAAATTCAATTCTGACAGCACATAAAAGCTGGAGAGTAAAAGTGACAATTCAATATTGACTCCCCAAGCCAAGGAAAATGCATGAAATTAGCAATTTTGGGAGGACATATAAACTGGTGTTAAGGATCTGCAAAGGCAAATTCATATATATTCTAGAGTATTCCACATAGGACAATTCCTGATGGGATCTGCACCCCCACTGGAAAACTTGTAAGGGATCTACAAATAGAAACAGATTGATAACTGGAATTAAACACACAGCACCAATGATACAAAGTAGTCACCTGCATCCTGAAAAGTTGGACATATATGCTTAACTTCAAACACAAGTAATGCAACAAAGATAAATTAAGACACTAAATGCATAAACCTATTGGCCATCACCTATTGGCATGCACCTAGTCCAAATGAGGATTTCCTCAAATAAACCTAAAAATGAATCTTGCATTTCATTAACCTTTGATAACAGTTTTATGAGGCAATTACAATTACAAACCATCTAGGAAAGGCTCAAATAAAACCAAAAATAAATGCTATGTAACTAAACACAGACGTGCTGATAAGTATGAGACAGACCCAGTTCCAAACAACGCTCAGTGTAAACTGGTGAAGTGGCATAGTAAATTCCAGTTAAAAAACCTCACTTAATGAAAGCTGAAATGAAACGCTGTATACCTACACAGAGCTTAAGGGTCAAATTAACCTTATTCCAGGGTAGAGTCACCCAGTCAATAAAACCATTTAAGAGCAGTTAATACCAAAATCTGGGCTCAGGTGTCTCAGCACATCCCTAAGAGGCAGCAGGTTCTGCACCAGTTTCCTCACTGTTTGGAGCTGGCCACCAGAAAACCAGGATCATGTGGGGTTCTTGTAAAGCAAGCTCCTCTTGAACCACTCTAGCAGCATTATCTGTCCCATGCCTCAGATTTAGGAGATAACTATTAGCAGAATTCAAACTTTCAGAAACCTCTTGGCGTACTACCCATTACCAATTTAAATGACGGCTGCCATCTGCAAGGACTGTACTGTAGATCTAAACTGTTAGCCAGTACCAAGCAGCCTAAATTGAACATTTGCTCCACAGCAGGACAGTATTTGATCCTCTGAGCTCGTGCCTTTTTGTCGAGGGAAAATTTAATGCACAATAAGCTAAGGGGGAAATTTGCAGCCTATTGCAGCTATTGGACACTAAATCACTGGCCTCCACTGTTGAATCCTGCTGCTCCAGCCATGCTTCCTACTAAAAACTGTTAGTAGGTATTGTATCACTCTCCTGAGAGAGCATACAGACATCCAGTTACTCACAAACCAGGAAAAGCATAAACTCTTGTTACACTCATAAACACTTCTCTGCCTCACATGTGACTTGTAGAGATCAAGGATGAGAAGTGAATTTAATTTCTCTCACTATTGATTCCTTCACATCTTTAATAAAGGGTACTAGATAGAAGACCTAGAAGTGGAAAGTAAAAAAAAAAAAAGATTGAGTTCTGCTGTGTGGACAACTCCCCACTCAGAAATAGCTTGAAAATCACCCATGTATTTTTCTTTGTACACATTCTTGAGCAATATATCACATGACAATAACTTTTGACAGAATCATCCTTTTCCTCTTGGTCACTGATTTAAAGTCAATTTAGGATTGATCACCATCAAGAGTCATTTTCTTCTGAAGGATACTCAGAGACCTAATTATTCAGAGAGCTGATTTTCTTACCTTGTAAGGCAGTGTGAAAGAATTATAACTATCATAGAATCATACAATGGGTAGACTTGGAAGGGACCCTAAAGATCATCTAGTTACAACCACCCTGCCATGGGCTATCAGACACATTTAATCTCCTTCCAGTCCATAAAAACACAAAGCACTTGGAAGAAAGTCAGCTAATGGCAGACAGATGGTTTTGCTGCCACAATACCTAGTGTAAAGTTATTCTTACTTGTATAGTCTTATTCTCTGCAGTTCTGGCTCACTAATATCTCCCTCGTCTCTCTTCCATGCAGGGATCGTCAGTGGAAATTCATTGTCTGCAGGATGACAGAGTATGACTGCCCATTTCAAAATGTTTAAAAAGATCAAGTGTACCCAACTTGGAAAGCTTGGGGATGGACAGGGTGGGATGAGCATCAGTGATTATGGGAGAAGGGCAGTTAGGCTCACAAAAAAAGTACCAAGACTCATCAGCTGTCTGCTGAAGATACAATTCTTTTCCTCTGGAGCTATTAAATAAATTGCCAGCTCACGTGCTTGCAAGAGTGATTTTTGAGGATTCCTTCAAGCTTCACTGGCAGTTGTATCCCCCACCTAAAATATGCTTGACGTTTATGATACACAAGTCTATGGCATATGCAGTTACCTTTTTTATATATACATGTAGCCATTCTGAACACATGCAACTTTCTTTCACATAGCAACTTTGTATAAATCGCTTCCCAGCACAGTCACTCTGGATGAGGTGGAAAGGTACTATAAACTTTCAAACATCCACTAGACTTTTCCTGCCTCTACTTTGTACTTGGAACCAACTCAGTGATCCCTACCAGCTTCTCGGCATTTAGTAGCTGAAAGCGTGCTGAAAGCGGCATCAGGAGGTCTCTGATGTACCGCATCCGGCGGTACCAGTTACAGCCCTCAGCATAACTCTGTTGCAACAAAGGTCTGCCTGCACAGGGGAATTCCAGGTATTTACAACACTGGAAGACGTCAATACGTGATTAAAATGAGAGTAGATCCATCAATAAAAACAGAAGCCCAACCCAGCTTTACTGAGAATCTCTTTTATATTGTCCTAAAAGTCTCCAGTGATACAACTAGCCAGGAGCTCTGCTCTGGGCAAACCCAGGAGTAGGTCATGCCAATCGCACTCTCAGTAAATATGTATACTGCACTTGTCAGGAGTCTACTTTTCAGGTGGATTGGGTTTCCACCACGGGTGCCTGTACAGCATCCATCTGCCCTTGGCAATACGTTCTTGGCTTAGAATAGACAAATAAAGCTAATGACTTTGGTGACCCCAGTTCCTCCAACTTGCAGATCTCATTGCCTGTGAAGGATAAGCTGACCATGTTTCAAGCCTGCATAGCACTTGTGCAGCTGGAATTCAACAAGAAAGACTATTGATCTTTTCCAGGAAGATCAGAGGTAGGACTTTTGTTCTTGAACAAACCAGAATTTAGGGCTCAGTTTCTTAGCTGATGAAGTCAGTGGTAAACTTAGCAGTGGTTTCAGCAGCGCTGGCTCAAGGGCCACGATGACCTCGTGTACCAATTTAAGGTTGCAAAGCTTCATAGGAAACACTGGTGTCAGCCAGTCAGTTTCCATGTTCCAGGCATTTTTAACATATTTACTAGCATACCCTTAAGTGTGAGCACTAAAACTACATTTGTCCAATAAAAGAATAATAGGTTTTGCATTGCTGTAGCCTTGTTCTTTCTTGATTTTACTTACACCAGCTTATTAATTTGCACACAAAGAAGCCCTCTGTCATTCTCAGAGACCACAACGGTGATTAGGGAGTTTCTGTGAGAGCCAGTTGCTGGGACATGTAAGCAACAGTGGGAAAGAGAAATCAAGAGGCCTAGGGAAGCTGGAGAAGCTTATTAGCTGACACTGGTAGACAGGCAAAGGAAGCCAAGAGAGCTCCAAATAGGAGAGCACCAGAGAAGAAGGCACTCACGCCAGGTAGTTGACAGAAAAAGCCAGGCATGATAATTATGCATAGAAGGATCATCTCTGAGAAACCTGCTCTAGATGGACACCCACCTCCCACACAACTTTACCTTGACTACTTAGGCTGCTCTCAATTCTGTGTGCACACCATGGGCTCATGGAGGCCTCTTAGGGGACGGTGCAAGATCAGCTTAGGCTGATTTGTATCCACAGTGTCATGGAAAGGAGCAGTTCTGTTCTCTTGTCCACTGGAGCTGCAGTGTCATGTCGTCCCATATGCCACCTTTCTCCCTCATCCCTGTCCCAGTCACTTCCTTCTACCCGTGCTCTATTCCCAGCACCACCCTAGCAGTGCATCTGTGTAGGATACATTTCACAGGACTCCTCTTCAGAAAGTTAAGTAATTCTCAGATGAGGAAAGGCGTGGGTGGGAAACAGAATGTATCTTGGGGGAAGGCAGAAATGGGATGTGGACCAAAAAAACCCCCAAAAGCAGAACTGAGGCAGAGAAAGAGTGGTTCCTGTGAAGTCCTAGGACAGCTAGTTACCAAAGGTAGGAACTGAACTTAGTTTTTATCTAAGTTTTTATCTAAGTTGCAGCATCCACTTCTAATGTTTAGGTAATCTTTGCATGTCAGAAGACATTGCTCCAAAGCTGATGAGGTTCCAGCCCAAATTCCTCAGCACAGAGCAAGGCGATGACAAGCCTGCCTTGCAGAAGTTTGCTGGCTTCAAAACCTGATCAAGCCTGATTTGACTTTCCTTAAGCCATTCTGCAAAAGAGAGCCTTTCAACTGGCTTAGGACACCTGACCAGATCTGAACCACCTTTCACTTGTGCCAACACAAACCAGGTGCCATTGCAGGGAAAAGAACAGAGTTGTGCCTGTTCAGACCAGGTGCAACTGAGCGCGGATGCCTGGTACAGGGAGCCCAGAGCACTTCTTCATTCTCATGTGCTCTGTCGCATGGAAGCACCCCACCTACACTTGTACTATATGGAGTAAGTCACCCCTGATCTGTGAGCAGACATAGAGCCTATGCATTACTTAAGTCCCATATAGACCTAACATTTTAAATAAGCCTTTATTTTTTAATAAATAAAACATCAGGAAAAAAAGTCTTATTTATTTAATAAATAACAACAGTATGGTTTGAATTCAAACATCAGAGAAAAGCAGTCTTTTGTAAATGCTGAGCCTTGCCCCAGTCATGCTACAAGGGCTGCAGATGGCATACTGTCAGCGTTGTCAGTGATTTTTTTAAGATAAATCAGGGTAGGGTAATCTTTGCATTCACAAAGGGAAATGCAGCGAACTTCAAAAAACAAGGAGAAGCTTTTGAGCTTTTCTAACTCTAAATAAAAAAGGTGAAGAAGAAAAGGTGGGGTGGGCTGGCTGGGGAAGAAAAACACCAATGCTGACTCCCTTTGTGGGTCTCCTTTAACCTGAAACTCAGTGAAGGCTGGTGCTAAGCCAAACCCACATCCTCCATTTGATCCACTCCTCTGGAAGAGAGGTTTGAGTAAGAGAACAGCATAAGTAATTGGAGAAAACACAGACAATTCTATCAGCCCCAAACAGTCAAAGAGGAGGACTTGACTGCTCTTCCTCCCAAATCTCAAGACTAACTTAAAAACCACGGGAATTTTCTAGGAAAAAGAGAGCTCTACTTTTTTCATCTATTCTGATTTCTCAGTTTGCAGAGTATACAAGCACTTCCCACATTTTTCAACATTTTTCACTTTCAGTATTTTTCAATTGCTTCTCAACAACACTGAGCCTAGAAATGTAAAGGCTGAGATTCTTGTTTAATCACTTGACAATGAGAGCTGGGAATACTTTTACAGGACATCAAATACTATGAGACTAAAGATAAATATATCAGACTTAGTAACACTGGACTGATTAAAAAAAGAAATAGCAAACCCATAGACATGTTGAAATAAGTCCTATTTCCTGTAAAATCAAGAGAGACCTTTCAACCTCTTCCAGTCCAGCGTTCAGGACTTTGTAATATGAGATAAACCTGGCAGAGAGTCATGGCACCACCTAAGCAGAGAGATGCCAACACAGCTGAAGGGAAACCAGTCTGTGGATGAAGCAGAAGACCTGGCAGAAGATCAGTTGGCTCTTAGGAAAACTTACTTAAATTTGACCCTTGACTCACAGCCATTGAAGCGTTTTCTGGTTTTAAACTTTATTTCAAGCCCATGCTTATCACATCAGCAACATGTTACTGTACTGGCATGCATCTTTAAGGCTACAGTAGTGTTTGCAAACAGAGAGTATGAACATCACTGGTAGTGGCACTTTGTGCCAGAGTTGTTGGCGTGAACCGTAGGCAGGAGGAGTTCTGCTAATAACACATTATAAAACATAAAACATTGCTTGTGCCTAGATTTACTTTTCAAGACATAGCAGTTACACAAGGGACTTCTACTTTATTCCTCACTGTTTCAGGGGACTGGTATGTGTGTAGCTGATGCTCTGCAGAGCAATCCGGACCTACACATCCAGAAGTTTAGAAAAGGCAGCAGGGCTGCCCATGTGCTGAAAATGAAAGACATGCACAAGTGCCTGTGTGTCAGAGCCAGCAGGCTTGGCTCTGTCTTTCTGAGCTCCATACCTGAACAGCATTGATTTCAGTCTTATCCAGCTGCTGAACTTTGGCCAAAATCTGTGGAGTTCAGTCTTAAGCAAGAGTCAGGCTTCTAAATACTTTTCAGGATCTTAGCTTAGCTGGTGCATCTCTACAAGGAAGACTGGAAAAACTGGACCTCAGATTAGAAGGAATCAATCTAAGAGTGTGCCAAGGTACACAGGGATGGACAAGGCACTGCATATTCTGTTCATACTTTCTCAGACATAAAAGCCCTGAATTGGTCAGGCAGTAGATCCCTTCCAACTGAAATAGTCTATTCTATTCTGCTTGAAAAATCTAACTGACTTAACCTTATGAAGACCATGACACACTCTGCCTTAGGTTATCTTTAAATCATTTCTTAAATGATCAAGAAGAAGAAGAATCAAGAGAAGTTTTGCTGAGCTTAGCATTAAAGCCATGTCAATAGGATAAATCCCAGTATGTAAAAAAAGGAACAGCTACATTTTTGCAGGATGTGAGCTTTAGTTTACGTGCAGGATCAAACTCTTCAGGCCTTGCCTGAACCAGACAAGTCATCACACTGCAGAACCTGGTCATAAAAAGATCAGCCCAAAAGGTGGAGAACACCAAAGACAACACAGGTGCACAGCAGATGGTTCTATCTGAGAGAAAACTGGGGGGAATGACAAGAACTGAAGTGAAAACAATAAAAGAGAGACATGAAGCCACCTGAAGAATATGCCATTATGTAATTTCTTAAAATAAATGCATGCTCCTCTATCTTAGGAGATGAGATAACCAGGATAATTTAATACCAGCAAAATCTGAAGAATTTGGAGAAAGCTTCCTGAGTAACTTTGATAGAAAAAAGCCAGCACAGTATATCAAATGTCACCCTTGAAAAGCAGAGGATTTGCCAAGTGAAGCAAAACCAACTGATAATGTTGATATAATTATTTTAATCCGTCTTGGGAGCTCTTAACCCTTGACCAAAGAAAACAGAGAGAGAAGAACAGAAGGAATAAGCTAACAAAGAAGTGTGAGTATAAGGAGGAGGTGTGATCACAGATGAAGAAAGAGGCAAGAAAAAACCAAAAGCAAATAAATTCTCAACAAACTAAAGAAAAAGGGCCTTTGGCACAAGTGTGGCCCCAGAACTGAACGTTTAGCTTTCCATGGTTGTGTGAGGCTGCATACAAGGTTTTGCTTCAGCTAACATAAACACATTGCTCCAGCTACTTAAAAGTTTGAAGTTACTTAAGACTCTGGCTTGGGTTCAGACCCATCTTAAAGTGAACAAACTTTGACTTGGAAATGGATATATTAATCAACAAAACCACTGCCATAATTACACAAGTCATCCAAAATTAAGTGCTTTTGTCTTCCACTGAAATCTAACAGCTGCCACAGCTATGTCCAGGGGTGAATGTGATTCCCATCCACTGGTTTCCATCCAGGCAAGCTTACAGGTTTTTTCCTCCTCAACCCTTACATTTGTTTTCATTTAGGAGGTAGGGAACATGGCCTTGTAAAGCACCTAAGATGGTCTTTTGTGGGTCTCACCATGGTAGCTCCAAGCCAGGGTACTATAACCTGGGAGGTAAGCAACTAGCTTCTCCCCTGTCATTTTCGTGGTCAAGATTCTCTTCCTCTAGTTTCACGTGATTTTGCACTGAAGCTGTCTGTTCCTGTGCTTTTACCATCTCTTGCCTGTGTTCATGTTATTCTTACAGCCACTGAAATATTTTGGGGCAGCAATCTTCTCTGCCTGCCTGGCCTGTCAAGTCACATACAAACTAACTGCATGTAGCACCATAAAAATGATAAAAGACAACAGCTTAAAACAGTGTATCATAGTGTAATTTCAGATACACATCCTCACTGCCCAAAGTCCTGGTTCAAAGCCCACCAATAATGGTAGAAGCCTCTCCACCGATTTCTATAAGGTTTGCACTATTCCTTGTGTAAGGAAATAGGCCCATCTCACATGGAGAAAGCTCATATATCTTTCCCAGTGCTAAGCTGGTACTAGGCAGGGGAGCAGGGTTTAATGAGATGTGAAGCAGTACTTCTATAATAAATTAATAAACTCTGATTGTGATCTTACAAGCAAAGTTCCTTTCTTCCTTTATCTTGATTTTACCCATTCAGAGTAAATTTGGCACTGGTGGAAAATCTGAGGTGGCCTTGGAGAAACTCTTAACTACATAACAGACAGAGCACTTTTCTGCCACGTATTTCTGACCTCCCCTGGACGGACCTCTTTGGGGTCTAGGAGAATAGCTGAGCGTCTGTGGCTTACTCACCAACAGCTGTACTGCTGAGGCAGGCAACAAAGGGCATAAGTAATGCTAGTTGCCATCATTTCTCTGCTAGAAACTGACTTGTGACCATAAACTTAATGCAAGATCAGCAATCAAATAGTTATTAAATTGTAACAGGCTTGCACTTGTTACAGCTCACAGACTGGACTGTAGTATGAAGGAGAGATTTTTCCAATGATTTTATTTGCCGAACGTGCTACACTGGGTTGGAAAAAGTCACCTACTCCAATTTCTTTAACAGTCCAGGGAGACAAGTAGATGCGACATCACTGATGCAAACATCCTTATCTACCACTTAGAAATGCTAAGTCTGAACCTTTTTAGAAGCACAATCTGCAGTTTGCTCTTTTGCTGGTTCAACATTACCCGCTTTCCAGATGTCTCTGTCTGACGTCTGCCTTTGCTGCAAGTGGGAACTATGGCATACACGTCACAGACTCCACACTTAAATTGCAGCACAGCAAACATTGAATTCACAGGCCAATAACCTGAGCTATCATTTGCAGTTACTCTCTGCATTATTCAATGAAGCAGACAGGAGAAAAAGGGCTTTGAGTAATGAAGTGCTGTTCAGCAGACACAGTAAATACATAGATCACCATGGCATTAATCTGAAATGGTGACTGAGAGAGCATCAGTGCTCCACACCCCCTTCATACAGAAACAGCACATTCACAGGATTACTTGCAAGAAATGTATGTCATGACTTGAGGTCATTATTTTCCTCTGTTATACTGAATTTGTCACCTGGTCCCCTGGCTAGTACAAATGGGCTGGACTCCTCAGCGGTAGTGGAACTTCTCCTGCTCGGTGTGAGTTGAGCACATGGCTCACTCAGGGCCAAGGAATCTCGGCACCAACATCTCCATCCAGCCCCTGTACTCTGCCCAAACAGCGCGCATGCCACGAGCCGCTCCACAACATAACTAGTTTGACCTGGCTCCTGTCAAGCCCTCTGAGATGCCCATTTCACCCTCTTTCCCCTCACACCATAGGAAGAATTGTAATGACTAAACAACAAAAATCATTAACAGTGAAATCATTGACACCATATGGAATTTCAGATATTTAAACACAATCCAGTGGGACCTCCACTTATTGAAAAACAACCTTAACACATTAGAAGCCACTGTTCTGATGCCTTTGAACAAAACTTTCTCTAATATCAAGAATTATTCTCCAAATTGACATTTGGGTTGACTCTACTTTAATCATATCTTCCTTATACTAGCAGCTGTCTACCCCTCGGGGAGGAGAGGAGAGGAGAGGAGAGGAGAGGAGAGGAGAGGAGAGGAGAGGCGAGGCGAGGCTTCAAAAACTTCTCGTTAAGAAGCTGGGAAAGTTCATTTCCAAATCATTTGAAACTGAAAAGAAATAATTGACTACAGAAAATCAACTTAAACCCTTGTTGATTTTCACCAACTTCTATAAGTTAAATTAAAAAAAAAAAAGAATGTTTTGTGGACAACTTACTTGCAATGTGATAAGGAAAAAAAATACGCTAATAAATTACTAACAGAGAAGCTGTTATGCAAAGACAGAACCTTTTCTACTTCAGCATGTCTTCCAAAACACGGTGTCACTAAACGGCATGTATTTCATGAAGAATGTCATCAACGTATATATAGGAGAATAAGTTTTCTTATTCTACAGCTCTGGCAGCATACCTCATCAAAATATCATTTAGAATTCATCTGTAAAACCTTTAGTGTTAATGACAACTGCAAGAAAGACAGAATCCAGACTGGTTTACAAATCTTAGTTTCTAGATGGTCAGAGAATGTACACTTCATCTTTGGGGGGGGGGGGGAAG
>VFFE01007651.1:37415-183020 GCA_008921705.1 Burhinus oedicnemus
GAGGAGAGGAGAGGAGAGGAGAGGAGAGGAGAGGAGAGGAGAGGAGAGTAGACTATTTCAGTTGGAAGGGACCTACAATGATCATCTAGTCCAACTGCCTGTCCACTTCAGGGCTGACCAGAAGTTAAAGTATGTTATTAAGGGTATTGTCCAAATGCCTCTTAAACACTGTCAGGCTCGGGGCACCAACCACCTCTCTAGAGAGCCTGTTCCAGTGTTTGACCACCCTCTCAGTAAAGAAATGCTTCCTAATGTCCAGTCTAAACCTCCCTGGTGCAGCTTTAAACCATTCCCTCACGTCCTATCACTGGATACCAGGGAGAAGAGATCAGCACCTCCTCAGGAAGCTGTAGAGAGCAATGAGGTCGCCCCTCAGCCTCCTTTTCTCCAAACTAGACAAACCCAAAGTCCTTAGCCATTCCTCATAGGACATTACTTCAGCCCTTTCACCAGCTTTGTTGCCCTCCTCTGGACACATTCAAGTACCTTCACATCCCTCTTAAATTGTGGAGCCCAGAACTGCACACAGTACTCAAGGTGAGGCCGCAACAGTGCTAAGTACAGCAGGATCATCACCTCTTTTGACCAGCTGGTTATGCTTTAATGCACCCCAGGATGTGGCTTGCCCTCTTGGCTGCCAGGGAACACGGCTGAATCATACTGAGCCTGCTGTCAACCAGCACCCCCACTACATCCACCGACTTCCCTTCATCCACTAGGTAGGTGACCTTATCATAGAAGGACACCAAATTAGTTGAACAGTGTATGTGTGCACTTGTTCTCCATTTGTTGTGCCTGTTGATCTCATTACTTGAGTTAGATTTACACAACTCTGCTTCTGCAAAGTCAGATACATTCATTTGTACCACAACACTCAAATTCTATATACATATTCAATAAAGCTAATAACATATTTCCATAATGTGGCGTATGAATACCCGCAAAGAAAATGAGCTGTTGTTACACTTTTGTGAGCTGAAAGTTTACAGCAGCAATGAATTAACTCTTTTGATTAAGCAAAATGAAAGAAAGAGCAAGTGACATATATATTATTCCCCTGCCTGCTCTATTAAAAAAATTACTCAGCCTTCAGTCTGTTGCTTGGAGGACCATGCTAAATAAGCAAAGAGGGTAATCATGCAGTGTGTGATGAGCAGAACTAAAGAAAATCAAGATATAGATGTTTTCAGAGCAAAAAACCCTGAGTGAAAAGGATGGGCCATGGAAGACATGCCTCAGTTCCCATGCTGGTTCCGAATTTTCTTTTGTCTCCATTTGCCACCAAGGGCCTTAGACATAACAGAGAGCAGACTGCAGTGTGGTGCTGACACACTGGAGCATCTTGAAATGAACTTGCTAGAGCAGTCTAATTCCAGTTGGCCAGAGCTTGGCATTAAGTATTTTATCATGCTTCTGTTGAGTTAATTAAAAACTGAAAACATGGTTAGTGATTCAGAGATGGCCGTCATCAGAAAACAGACTATTTTCTACTATTGGGTCTTCCTTTCTGCTGAGACCTAGATCTTCCTAATACAAAACCTAATGCTGTTTGACACTCTTCTAGAGGAGGAATGTAAATTAGCCCACCGTGGCCCATTCTGTCATGATTAGATATATTTCTGCACCTCAGCTAGTTTGCTTAGCATTTGCTTGGGTGTTGCTATGTGGTACTCCCTGCAGTGTACAACGCAGACAAACCCCCAGTGTTCTTCACTTCTCACCTGTAATGAGATATCATACTTTCCTGATTACTGCATGGACAATGAAAAAACCTCTGTTAGAAACTGAGATTGATAGGGGATAGGAAAGGATAAGAAGGTGACATCTGCCTCATTATAAGCATCAGCTTGGTACAATGGACATGGTCCCCCATACTCCATGCCAGGCTCAGCCATAGATTTGAATGCCAGAGCCAGGCATGTGCCTAAAATAGCATAAGCTCTGACAGGGAGAAGGAGAGAAGAAATACATACCCCAAAACCATGTGCAGTCAACTTGACAGTAGGAAGAGAGCTAATGTTTTCTTTAAATGACACTGATGAAGTGTGAAAACTCCAATTAAAAACAAATTAAGAGGCAATATTCATCATGAGGCTTTGGTAGTGAAGCAGTCAATTGCCTGAAATCTTAAAAACTGAAGAGTGCTTGTGTGGTACAGGACAATAAACCTGAAGATAATTCCAGCAAAAATAATTACAACTGCCTGTTTCTTAGGGAGTTTCAAGCTTTCAGGTTGAAAGTGCAGAAACACCTGTGTCATCTTCCAGGTTTCACCTGGGCAAAAGCCTTTAACTGATTCCTGCTAAGTCTTTCCATTGAGGGAACAAAGCTATTATTCTGTTTAGAGGAACATGCTCCAACAAACTGTTCAAGCTGCAATTTGTGTCTTGAATGCTGTGCAAGGCAAAAAGATGTGTGAGTCATACCAGAGACTCTTTCACAGCAAAAAGAAAAGGGGAAGGAATGGATGTAAGAAAGAAACCTCCACAACATAAGGGAGTTCTGGGGAATAAGCATCCACAGCAGGACCATGATGTGATTAGTCCCATGAAAACCCCTCTTATAAGTCACTGTGAACAGTCCAACTGTGAATAGTCTCCATGGAAAGAGTGCCCAGTGGTTAAAATGCTAGCCAGGGACTTGAGAGGCTCAAGTCCAGTTCTGCTGCTTGGCCATCCACTCTCCATGTGAGTGGAGTAGGGCACTTGGGTTATGCTCCCACGCCACATTGCAGAACAAGGCTAGAGATCACTCTGAGCTTGCAGTGGGATGATACTCCTAAAAGCCTCACACAGAGATGCTAACACATATTTTCAAAGCAATACTTTCATTGTGCCCAGGATGCTAATTAATCCAAGCACATACTTCAGCTAACACGGCTTGCCTGATTCAAGGATAGCTCGGTTAACACTAAGATTGTGCTTTGTTTCATATGTAACTTAGATATATGAAACATGCCCTGTGTCTCTTTGTATCTCATCTCTCTTTCTGTAAATCAGGGACAGCAATCATCACTGGCATCATGCACAAATAAATGCAATGACAACAGTAAGGCTTTAAGATACTGTGATGAGAAAGCAGGGAGATAGCTCTAAATATGACAGATCAGATGAATCACAGTGTGATAGTGCTGGCTCCACGCTCTGGCATTTTGTGCTTGCCTAGCATACCAATGCCAAGAGCATCATCCCCAGCTCCTCAGGGGTCTGCTGCCCTGCAGGTCCCTCCAGAGCTAACACAGCAGCATGGCAGCTTCCCAGTCAGCATGATCACCATCATCACAATGCACCAAACAATGCTAAGTTCCCCACTCAGGTGACCATTTCTAACTCATCAGATATGGCTGGTTCTTCTGGGAGTGGCAGTGTGTAACAACTCACAGGGCCAGTGACCAGCACCCTAGCTGCTTTGCCTGTTGCTGCTGGGCCAGCTACCACATGCCGATGGTGTCAATGAATCAGTCACGAATTGGACTTGGCTGTCCACACCCTTCAGGAATCACGCTGCTGAAGAGATAAGGTGCACCAGTGGTCTAGGCAGGCATCATCTTTTTCAGCCATGCCAGCTACCTATTTTCTGGGCTAGGGTCTTTCAGGACAGAGCTGTGGAGCTACTCTGCTGCCCCTAAGTCACCAGGGCTGCACTTCTCATCCATGGGATATCAACCGCTAAAGTGGTGCAGGTAACACACATGGTACAAAGGACACTTTCCCCAGCCATCACCGCACACCTCCACTCCAGCAAGGAAAGAAAAGGTTCTTAAAGGATCGAAGTGAGGCTTGGATTAAAATGCTTTACAGACACTGATCTAAGAAGCTGCCAGGCATATGCCCCCGACCAGATCTACCAGTTTTATATTAGAATATAAGACTGTCTTACTTCACACCTCTCATTCCAGGGAGTAAGAGTGGCTGAAGTTGGCATATGCATGCTTTTAACAGTCAACAACACACTGGTTTTACTCAGGGAAGAATGCTACAGTATGCAGTTGCTTAATTAGTTTCTTACTAGTGCTGATCTGATGGATGAAAAACTGTTCCTTACAGACTCATACAGTCCTTTAAACAATGTGGCTCTTCCTGTAAAGGAAGAAAGGTCTCCCAGGTGGAGAAGGCTATCAGGAAGTAGTGAACTTCACATGCGTCTGTGTGTATGCGGTTTTTGCCCCGTTCAACAAAGGTTATGATACTGGGAAAAATTAACCACCCCTTAACCTCCTGCCAGACCTAGGACTGTTTTGCCTACTTCCTCTACTCATGTCAGAAGAAAATGACTTCTTGTGCAAGCCCACAACAGCACATACACTGTTACCATTCACTGAGCCCCCAAAGAAGGAGAGAGTAACTTGATCCACTCACATTTTCAACTGTAAAAAGCCATTTCTTTTAACAAATATTAGATTTTTCATGCAGTGGAGAGGGGCTTCGGCAAAACAAGCAATGCAGGCCAGAAGACAAGGCAGCCTAATAGTTTCCAGCAAGACGAAAATCTGAAGGCAAATTCTTACTTTATTTCAATATCAGGCAGTGGAGGGACCTTAAGCTGGTTCAACCCACACCCTAGGGAAGCTTAACTGCTTCTGTCTTGTGCACAGTCTGAACCAGACCGCTAGCCCGAGGAATGCCTACACAATTGGGTCCTGCAGGTGAAAGATGCCTGAGAACCTGTTGGGTTTTAAGGTTGGAGGCAACTGAAACTGAGCAGCTGGGTTCGTACCTAGCAGCATACATTAGTCAGGATTTTCCTGGAAGATTCATACACATACAGAAATCAGGCATCTCTGACTGAAACAACTGCAGGGTGGGGCTTGAAAGGAAGTGCCAAGGCACCTAACTGGGCACTTACGCTTATTTGCGGAACTGGCTTTTTAAAAACATAATGCGATTTTATGTGCACCTCCTGTGGTAGCCCATACAAAAGATATCAGACTCTGGCCTCCAAGATCTTGGTACTGTTCATTTAAAGAATCTCACTCTGGAAAGTCCCAAGCCAGACACTGAAGGTCAAGGCTAGATGTAACTTGAAGATGTTGACATAAAGCTGCTTGATACAGTAGCCAAGAAAATGTGAACCCTTTTTAGCTCCATGTTCTCAAAACTTGCCTCCGTAGATAGCTAGTGACATATGGGCATAGTCACTGTTCTAGTTAGCACAGCTTTTTACAGGCTACAGAGCCTAAAGAAACTTTGCATGTGGAGTAGTGTGAACTAAGACCCACCTGCTGGAACTGGCATTGGCTAGTGGATTAGGGTAAATGCTCACAAACCAAGTCAAAACGCTCCACAGCTAATGACTTGACATCAAATCATATTCTTCTATGGAGGAGGTTGCTATGTTTTTGTAATGTGAGGTTTTTCCAATTTTAAACCATGGAGTGGTAAAAGGGGTAACTCGATAATGATAATAATAAAGGCATGAGAACATGGTGAAGGCACTGCATTTTTATAAAGCCAAACTATAAAGATATTTATAACAGTCAGTACCCTTGTAACCTCCAAAACATAACCCACAACCAACCATGAAATGAATATGCTTAGGCGACCGCTGGGCTTAATCCAGTGCAAGCTGAAATCAATGGAGGGATGTCAGGGACACTGGACTGTGTCCAGAAGTGAGCGAATGAAAAGCACAGCACAGAGAGTGGTGATCCAGGCAGCCTTCATACAGTAGGCTAAGCACATCAGACACTGGCAGACCTTGCACAGGAATTCTCGATGGAAAATCCTCAGTAAGGCAGAAATTGCCTCATTTTTGAGCTATTACGGGCATATTTTTCAACACCAAAGCTAAGGTCCCAAAGCTTAACGAAGGCTTTCCACAGGGCTTAGTGGGTTTACTGTGAGTCAGGTTTAGTACAGCATCATTCCCTTCTTTGCAAATCCTGTTAAATTGTTTCCACTCTCTCACCACTGTGTTTCCAGTAAAGACACATTAGCACAGACTAAAGGAAGCAAAAAAGAAAATCTCAGTTGCTTAGCAGTAAAACACATGGACAATTTCTGCAAACAGCTTGGACGTTTTTAGTGCTTGAGTGCTGAAGGCCTGTACTTGGGGTGTTTCAAACAGGGCTGGACAAGAGAAAACTTTCACAATTCTCTATGTTTGTCATCAAATCTAAGTGGAGTATCTCTTCTTCTGAGATTTCTGTACTTCCATGGGCATTTTCGGTAAGTTTTACATAAAGAAGATCCACCTCCAGGTCTCCTAAAGAGGTCCAAAAGACTACTGTCTCTCTCCCTCTGCCTTGGTCCTGTGTGGCCTCCAGTACTGACTGCTTGCCACTAGCTGGGAGAAACTCCTCCTACACATTGCTTGCTTCTGACACTCTCCATCTCCTGACTCTCTCCTAGCTAATACAGACTATCTCAGCTGACAAACCAACTCCCCAGGAATTCAGCAGGTTTTAGGTCGGTGTCCACATGGGGACAGAATACGAAGCTGTGTTAATTTAAGGGAGTTGCTATGACTCTGCTGTATGCATGTATGGAGCGTAAGATGAGTTAGGGAGGCACATGCACAGAGCAAGACCTCCTGCTCACTGTGATGCAGCATCAGAGCACTGCTGCTTCTTTTGTTCTTTATATTCCTCCAATATAAAAATAACAGCCGGATAGACAAGACATGAGATACTCATTGCACAGGGAAAACCCAAGCAACATAAAGATCCATTAAAGGACACTGATTTAATGGACACATTAATGACAAATACTACATGTGCAGAGGGAAACAGCCCAGCAGAGTGGTGAAGTGCTGTGCAGATACAAGACAATTTGGTCGCCAACTAGGAAATGTGGCAAATACATTCGCTATAAAAGTTATATGCTTTCTGAGTTCAGCTTAACCTAAGCTATTAATCCTCTATTCTTTCCCTTTAACCTGACTAATAATGCTAATAAAATACTATGTACCATAAAATATGTACAATGCTGCCTTTAACTGTGTGCTTGCCAGAGAAAGCACACGTAAAAAAATCAAGCAACTTATGAAACTTGGCTGAAAAATATTCAGCTGACATCAAGCAATGCCTCTCTGTATACATACATATTTTCTTCAAGAAAGTGCAACTAGTTATTAAATATTCTTATTGATGATAACTACAGTACAGCCCCAATAAATCTGGAGAAATGTCTTTTTTAAAGATCAGGTTGACTTTTCCAGGTATGCTGCACTTAAACGGAGAGAAAGCTGCAAAAGATGTAAAACAAATGCCAGAATCTATGGTGTGTCCCAGCTGAGTAAATTGAAGGTCTTGAACAATTAAGAGGTGCCCATTATAAATGTTCTTTTTTGATGATGGGAAGTAGATGCAGGAGCTCTTCTTTTGCACAAATTCATTGGGGGAGAAAAGCTGTTGATTGTCAGCTGCTGTGTACACTCCCCAGGGACTAAGTGCCATCAGGGGAACCTTGCCACTGTCTGCAGCCAGTGCTTAACTGGCTCCTGGGTAAGGAGAAGTTTGTGGCAGAGGCAATGAAGACACCCATCTCCACCTTCAGGAAGCACCAAATGAACACAGCCTCTTCTATAATGCATCACTCACAAAAGAGAAAACAAGTCGCCGTAACTTGATCAGGGACCAAATAACAATTTGCACGCAAACCACAGCTCCTGGCACCAAGCCACATGCTGCGGAGACAACCATTCTCTCTCCCTCGGAGCACAAGTATCTCCGGCACCCAGCCGAAGTGGCACAGAAGTGAACTAACAAATGAGGGAGTGGAGGCGGGGGAAATATTTTAATCTTCACTTGAAACACATTGGAAAGTGCCCTCACTGAAGCACTTCCTCTTGAAGCTCTGAGCAGGCTCCAAGTCTTGATTCCCTGGCTTCAGCTTCACATGTTCTCTTCATCAGAATCAGCCTGACAATGCAGGGAAAAATGGCAAAGGGATTTGTTTACACTGTACGTGGGCTCCCTGCTCACCTGTTATGGTTACATAAATGGCCCGAGATGTCACATTCCTCACCCGGGCACTGACCCTTGAAATAATCCAGGCAACGTGACTCTGAGTAGCTGGAGGGTCTATTTGTGAGAGGATTTGGTGAGCAGGGCTGCAGCATAGAGTGTTCTTTCCATTTTCATGGGTGCGTTCATCAGTGTGGATCATCATTTGCAGACAGAGAAATTCACACAGCAAAATTCAGACAGCACTGATGCAGAGAGTTTCCATGATCTGTTCCAAAACTGGTTGCACATCAATGGGATCTCAACATTTCCCTCACCTTCCTTTTTTCTGAGGACCAGCATAAAGGGCAATCAATCACAAGTTCACCAGATTGTTTCCTTGTTTAAAAACAAGTAGACGATGACCTTGCATAAGTGTTTTCTATCTCACCCCTCCCTCCATGCTGATTATCTGATCCAGAGCCCATAGAATTCTGTGGAAACTTTAACATAGACTTCAAAGGGCTCTATAATCAGCCCTTTTTCACCTATCCCTTTCAAACACGCCAATATTTTATGCAGCACATTGTATTCAATAAATCTGGTGCCATTCACCTACAGACCTCAAAGCATTTCCCAGTCCTTTCCAGCTCATGATAACAGAAGCAAATATTATTCTATGGGTGATTCTACAGCCCCTGAAAATTAGTCTAAGTGAGGGGAAAGGATTTATCTAGGATCATACTGAGGTAGTGCCACGACTGCAACAGGAATCCTGCTCGTTCTCCCCTACGACACATTTCCTCTATTTGCATACTGGATTTATTTCCAAAAGGCTGTGAAGGCACCACACAGTGAACACCATCCCTGTTTCTCCTGGCATATCCCCGAAGGCTGTTCTCACATGTTGCCCTGTAATGCAGTATCAAAGCATGTTGTCCAATTTTCAGAAAAAGCAAAGCACCCAGGCAAGCCTCATGGTAATGCCAGCAGGCCATCAGCTGATCCCCCAAGAGACACTTGCCTCCCAGCTATAGGTCTTTCAACTATAATTGTCCATCAATTCCCACCAAAAAAAAGAGATGTATAATAGTAGCTATGAACAGAGTATAGAGCTGCACTGGTGCTTTATTCATACAACCTGGAACAGTGCTTGTTCAGAGATTATGTATTCCCCAAACTGGCGCCCTGTTATCTCGCGCACCATGGGCTGGCAGTTCTTCCAGAGAAGAACTTACCCATTTGTACCGGCACATACTGCAGCAAGACAAGAGGGCTGCTGGTAGTCCTTCATGTCACAGGCCAATAGGCTAAGGCCGAAGAAAACTTCCCTCTTCTTTCACAGCAGTGCTACAGAACAAGCTCACCTGCCATAAGAGTTTCATACCTTCCTCTCGAGCATTCAAACACCCTCCCTGGCTAACCAGCACGGAAGAGCCTTCTCATGTCCTCAAACACGGCAGTGGTTTTGTTCTTACTAAAAAAAGGGATCAATCTTTCATGAAACAAAACAACTTTCTGGCCACCAAAGAAGGAAGTTTTTCTTCCTTTTTTTTTTGACATTTTCAACAAACATCAAGAAATTATGACACATGTAGATCAAAATGAAAGCTAATGTCACCTGTTACAACTCTTTATTGGGATTAAAAAAAAAAATCTTTCAAAAAAAGCTTGATAACTCCCAATCAATTATAAAGCTCTGGCCTGCAATTACAATTTATTCCCTGTCTCTATTAAAGGTGAGTTTATACAAAAACAAATCTCATTAGTCATCAATTTGCAATGTGCTCCAGTTTCTCACGAGATACTGGATCTAACTGATCTAGTATATTATTTCCCAGAAAAGGAGTGGCAAAAAGGGGAGGGTAAGTATTGGATTGTCTGAGGGATCTCTTAGAGAAGCTATGTGACATGATATCTTGCAGCTGTTTCAATGGATGGTCTCTACTGCACTTTCAAAGACAAATGATACGCCAAACAGTCAAACTGCTGCTAACTCTATTCTATTTTACAGGAAGTCTGGGATTTAGAGAAAGGCAGCACACAGGTGATTTGAAAATTGGCTACAACTCCTGAATTTAAATTTAAGTTACAAGCCCATCTATCACCCAATGCAAAGCTCTGGGAAAGAAGAGCTCTCATTCTGCAGAACCTAATACACTCATGTGTCTAAACTGTACCAGAGTCTCTACGTTTTTACATTTGTTCACATGCGAATGCTACAAGCTCTCCAACACAGGAACTACCCTTTCATATACTGTCTGTCATGCATTTACTTGTGCCTAGTCCAATCCATGACTAATTTGTCTTGGGTCTGTGTGGTGGCATAACCCTCCCCTCCCGCCCCTTGCCTACTCGGTACTTGGTGCGATTCCCCATCCCTGGGCCGCATACCAACCTAAGGAATATCAGGCATGAATTGCAGAAAATTAAAGACCTTAACGCACCTGGTTCTTCCTTCCCCTATCAGTTGGGGATCTCACTCCCTGACAGCCCAGTACATATGTACCTGGCTCATGGCCCAAAGGGAGTTGGTACCAGAACTTACAGATCTAACTAAAGTTTTGGGCTTGCACATTCCATCATCCGAGTTGAGCCAGAGTGGAAAATTACCTGATGGAAGTCAATTATCTTGGATCCTATAAGTAGCGATTCTAGTGAAGACCCTTTGAGCTCTTCTGGATCGCAGTGGGCTGTGGCCAGGACCTCCCCTGAGTCAGGATGTTGTCTCAGGCAGTCTTCATGAAGACTAAGGACCAGGGCGAGACAATCCTTCTTGAGCCTCAATTACCGCCCGTTGAGGAATGCCGATACATCGTGAGTATTTACCCTAACTCAGAAAGGAAATTTTAACTATAGGCTAGCCTCTCTTTCGTCCACCTCTCCATTTATATGTTTGCGTGCATTAGCTTTATGGATGTGGATGTTCTTCCATTTTCTGTGCACATGTAGGAGTTAAAAAGGGTACCCGCCGACTCAGTAAGTCACACGATTTTAAGAGATCTTCGATCTCAGCGGTTATAAACTGCGGTGTGTGCGCGTTTGTGTAAGTGTGTGTGTGTGTGCGCGCTCACATGCTTTGTTTATATGTATATACATTAATCTGAAATCTGTGCTTTGCTCTTATATGTATACGTATTGGTTTAGGATACCTTATAGTAAGTTAGTGTGAATCTTGTCATCTTCGAATCTGTAATCAAGTCGCTGTTCATTTATCTAGTTAAATCACTTTGCAAATCTTTAACTCAGTTAATGATTAAGCACTGCTAAAACTCAATCTCTTGATCTGCCTCAAATCACAAAACTGAACTGCTGCTAAATCATAACTGCGTCTGATACTTCCATCCCACGACAGTCTGCAAGGCGTGACCACAGTCCATTTAGGAACAACCAGCATATAGTTTTGCTTAGAACATTTGGTGGCATCATATTCAGTTGCAAAGATGATTTATTTCCAAAATGTAACATTTAACATTGATAATAGTTGTTTCTTGAAAGGTTTCAAGAATAACACTTAAAGTGTGTAGAAGGTAATATGTAAACTCAGTGTAAAGTCATATAAACTGAACAGCTTCAACTCATTACGCATTTCCAGCCCATGAGGCTTTAGGAAGGAGTAAATCAGTGCTCCCTAATTTTCACGGACCTGAATAAAATAAATAAGCAAGACGACATTAATTTAAAAGAAACCCACCATACAGGTGAAAACTGTTAACATTTCCCTGGTTTCATTAGCATCGAATGACAAAATCTTGCTCACAACTGAACCTGGCCAATCAGGTTCTGAAACTAAAACTGAACCGATCAGCAGATCAGTTGATAATGACATTACAGCTATCTGGTTTAGTTATCAATAGCCAGAGCAGATCATGCAGCTAGTAACAGAAAGAATTATTTTCTTCCTATCATACATCCTCTTCTTAATATAATCACCTACAGAACAGTTTACCTACTTATTTCAGATCACAGTAGCTTTACTAAACAAAGTTGACACCTTACAAGGCAGCAGTTTCAGATAGCTTTCTTAAATAAAGCAATATCTGGAACAGATGAACTGCAGATTTAGGTTTTAAAGACAGGGGAGTGTTACCAGGGTCAATGTCAAGGTAGCCTTTTCAATATGTGTCGGCATGCAAACACACACACACTCCACACACTGCTATTTTCCTTCAAAATAAAGAGAAAAGAGAACCGGAAAAGCAAGATCCTTACAATACAGAAATGATGAGCTACTTTTGATCTGTTACCTTCTTTTCTGAACCTTGCAGGATTTTCACTTCAGTGCAAAAAGTAGCCAACAGAGAAGGTATTTGTACAGATTTTTCATCAGCAGGGATCTCCCAAATAGTAGGCCAGTCACCTGGCAGTGAAGATCACTGTGACCCTCTCCTCTTCCTTCTTGGGTGGCCAATAAAGCTGTCTAGCTACAGGTGTTGATAATGAAGATAGAGAATGGGTAGCTTTCTGGTATTTTCATATTTTTATATGTTGAACTCCCATATTTTAACACTCCCACATTTTGGGCGCCAAACCTGTAATCTAGTTTGTGAAAACATCTTCCCATAATGCTCGCTGCAGAGGGTGGGCTTCAGCCTAATCATACTGGGAAAAATCACTGTCTGGAAAAGTTGTGTGGCAGTCACACAGCCTCTCAAAATCACATGGACTTTTAAAATACCTTGTTCTATGGGGTCTTGGCAGGGGAAGCCACCCCTAACCTTCTGCTGTGGGGAAAAGCAATTACTCTTATGTCCGGTACCGTTACAGGCCAAGCAGGTCATTAAAAATACCTAATGGCTTAGTCAGCCACTAAACCTTGTCACTTGCCCATGCATCCTATTACATTCTCTCAGCACACTAGAAATAAATTTAACTAACTTATGACAACCAGTCACATCCTTTCATCAAGGAAGAAAATTAGGGAAGTAATTGGGTAAAAGATGATGATTTATATGGCCCTTTCTGATGCAGGAGCAAAGAACTGTTTTAACATCGTAACAACGTCAAGTCCTTTCAACATAAACTAAACTAAATTTCTGCCAAGCCATAATTCTCACTTGGGCTTTTCTCTCATTATTATAGATGAAAAAAAGGAAGAAGAAGTAAATTATAAAAGTGTGTAGGTGTGTGGATACACAAGGGAATAGTCACCCAGTTTTTTCCCTATTCCTAATAAATCTTTGTACAAAATGATAGGTCAGAATGATTTTCAGGTTAAAAACTGATCTCACGAAACTGGAAACTGCTAACTGTTAGCAAAATTACCCTTGGGTCAAAATTTTGGTGGTACCTGTGCACTCATTTTTTCCCTTGTATCTTCTAGTTTACTGCAAGACTGTCAACCTGCTTGATCATTTTATAATGACAATGAGGCAACTATAGTAAAGATGAAGAAACAAAACTGATGGCATGCACCTGCAAGTGCTGAGGGAGCTGGCAGAAGTCATTGCTGCACCGCTCTGCATCATCTTTGAAAGGTCCTCAAGAACAGGTGAGGTGCCTGAAGAGTGGAGGAAAGCCAATGTCACTCCAGTCTTCCAAAAGGGCAAGAAGGAAGACCCAGAAAACTACAGGCCAGTCAGCCTCACCTCCATCCCAGGAAAGATGATGGAACAGCTCATTCTGGGCGTCATCTCAAAGCATCCGGAGGAAAAGAAGGTTATCAGAAGTAGCCAATATGGATTCACCAAGGGGAAGTCATGTCTGACTAATCTGATAGCCTTCTATGATGGCACGACTGGACAGATAGATGAGGGGAGGGCAGTGGATGTTGTCTACCTTGACTTCAGCAAGGCTTTTGACACTGCCTCCCACAGCATCCTCATAGGCAAGTTTAGGAAGTGTGGGTTGGATGAATGGACAGTGGGGTGGATTGAAAACTGGCTGGCAGATAGAGCTCAGAGGGTTGTGATTAGTGGCACAGAGTCTAGTTGGAGGTCTGGGACAAGTGGTGTTCCCCAGGGGTCAGTACTGGGTCCAGTCCTGTTCAATACATTCATCAGTGACCTGGCTGAAGGGATAGAGTGTACCATCAGCAAGTTTGCTGACGACACAAAACTGGGAGGGGTGGCTGACACACTGGAAGGCTGTGCTGCCATTCAGCATGACCTGGACAGGCTGGAGAGTTGGGCAGAGAGAAACCTCATGAAGTTCAACAAGGGCAAGTGTAAGGTACTGCATGCACCAGTACAGGTTAGGGGCTGACCTGCTGGAAAGCAGCTCAGTGGAAAGGGACCTTGGGAGTCCTGGTGGACAACAGGATGACCGTGAGCCAGTAATGTGCCCTTGTGGCCAAGAAGGCCAATGGCATCCTGGGGTGCATCAAGAGGAGTGTGGCAAGGAGGTTGCGGGAGGTTATCCTCCCCCTCTGCTCTGCCCTGGTGAGGCCGCACCTGGAGTCTGGGCTCCCCGGTTCAAGAAGGACAGGCAACTGCTGGAGAGGGTACAGCAGAGGGCTACAAAGATGATTAGGGGGCTGGAACGTCTTTCTTATGAGGAAAGGCTGAGGGACTTGGGTCTTTTTAGTCTGGGGAAGAGAAGGCTGAGGGGGATCTCATCAATGCCTATAAATACTTAAAGGGAGGGTGCTGGGAGGATGGCACCAGTCTTTTTTCAGTGGTGCCCAGTGATAGGACAAGAGGTCATGGGCACAAACTTGAATGTAGGAAGTTCCATCTAAACATGAGCAGGAACTTCTTTCCTTTGAGGGTGGCAGAGCACTGGAACAGGCTTCCCAGAGAGGTGGTGGAGTCCCCGACTCTGGAGACATTCAAAACCCACCTGGACGCCATCCTGTGCAACCTGCTCTTGGTGTCCCTGTTCTGGCAGGGGGGTTGGACTAGATGATCTCCAGAGGTCCCTTCCAACCCCTGTGATTCTGTGAAAACAAAGAGGGCATGAAAAATAAATAAAACAGAAATCAGTAACAGCATACAACTAGTATACAAACTAAAATTAAACTGAGGGAAAGCACTTGCAAAGATGAGGAGAGAACTGGGTAAAGCTATCTGTGGCAATGAGTGATTCACAGAGGTTTTAACATGACTGATAACATTTCAGGTCCACATGACCAATCTAAATCTGGTCCAGTTTCACAGTGGTCAAAATCTGGTACAATCTGATGTGATGCTTGGTGGCTGTAGAAATCAGCTGATGATTTAAATCTAATCCCTCTCAGAGGGCAGAAGTCAGTATTGTAAGGATGCTGCCCAGGAAGCTCAGAAGACCAAGAGTTATTTGCCCAAGCAAAACCTTTCCTGCTCATTTGTGCTCATCATCTAGCTTAAGGGGAAGCCTGACCAAACTACGGAACACTTCACAGCCACACCTGCCTATATATTTATATACAAAAACTGTAGTAAACTCCTCTGTTAGGCAATAAGAATACAATCACTGAGAATACAACATTTCCAACCAACTCAGAAGCCATTATTTCTGTCCCTGAGCAGAGATTCACTGAATATGGTACTTTCTCATTCAACATTTATTGCCTTTCATTAACTCCAGATGAAACATGAAGTCTCTAAAAACAAAAATAATGCTCCCTTCATTCCCCAAATGCTGGCTTTGCAAACTCAAGCACACATTTACCAGCAAACTAAGCCTTTCTACCAGCACCAATCGGTGCAGTCTGCAGTCCTGCATTATGTGACACAGTCACAGCTCCGCAGCTCTTTCTTTAGATGAAGGTCACGTCATGGCTGTCCATAAACCTCTGAATCTGACGGGCTCAGTCATCACAGGGTCAAAACCCAGTTCATATCTTGCTGATTGCATGGGAAGCACATAATACTCAGTTTTCTCTTGCATGAAGAAGTCCATTTGGAGAGCTAAAAAGAAGAACAATCTGTAAATATTTATAGTGTTTGTCAAAACCACAATGCACACAGGACTCATAATGCATCCTATAAGCCAGTCTGCAAACTACAATAGCACCACTTGCCATAGAAGAATGGCTCCTTCACACCCCTTCTCCACCCAGCCAAAACCCACTGAAGAAGCCAGTAAGAGAACTAGCCTGACTACCTAGCAAATACAGGTCAGTTGAGGCTGCATCAGGCTTGAGGAAGGCGAGTATCTTCACCTGAAAATTACCTGCCCTGACCTTTTAACAGTGTCCTGACTTATCCTATCTTGGCTAATATACAAAGTGCAGGCAGTCAGTTCAGTTTCGTAATTGCACCTCCCTGTGTAATGAAACTGAAATGAAGAGCGACCATGTTTCTTACGTCATACTTCAGTATCCATCCTGCCTCGAATACAAGAGTGCCAAAGGAAAAAAGACAGAAGTGAAACATTTACCTTGCATACAATGCTCGATCAGTTGTGAAAACCTCAGCCCATGGAAAGCTAGAAGAATGGCCAAAAAATGTCTTTTGTAGATATCCATTTGGGAGAATTATATACTGGAATTTTAGAGGGGAACACACACAAACGCAGCTGATAACAAAGCACTAACAATGTGCTGCAAGAGGCAGGTCAATCACAGCCACTACTGTGGACTGCTATTTCTAGGGTACTTCTCTTACAGTACTGTGAGGCTGCACAAACAGCAGTCAGGAAAAGCATAAAAGCATATGCACCACAGCATAAAAGTAAAGACCTTTCCAAGTGTAAATCTGTAGCAAGGATAGAAGAAAGCCCCAAATATTCCTACAGCCTGCTGACTTAACACCAACATCCCCCATTCAGACTGGTCTTCTACTGGAAAACTAATCTTAAAAGTTGCTGCTGTAACTGATTTGCACCAGAAATGTGAAGTAAAAGAATGAAGTCCGCTAATAATGACACCCCATGTCACTCAGCAACCTTCTTTGTTTCTCGGACCTTTCATATTCTCGATATGATCCATTTCACATGATTCTGATCAAAAGGTACCTTCTGGAAGTTTTTATGGAATAAGCACAGGAAAACTGTTTGTGTATCATAGGTTTCCAAGCTCCTCTACAAGCTCATGTTCTTAGACTGGCTGTTGCCCGTCATCTATTTGTAGATGCCTTCACCTAGAAAAGAAGAAGACTGTGCCAGCCCTGTGGTTCACCAGAGCAGAAGCTGGTCAGAGCTTCATCCCTGTGGTAGGAAGGGGAAGCCTACATTCTCCATACAGAGAGCTCAGTACCTGGTACCTACCATTCTCTGCCTTCACTCAGATTTTTGTGTCCCCCTGGTTTTCCCACGTTTCTCCTCCAAGAGCTGAAGCAGCAGTAATACACACAGGTACTGCTGTGCCCTATCTGGAATGCAGCTGGCTTAACTTGCATCTTTTTGCCAGCTAGCCAGAGAGCATTTGCATTTTCAAGCCATCACCCGCAGTGACTTCACAGAAAGAACAAGTATTACCCAGCACTATTCAATAGCATTAATTATAATACAAATCTTGTTCTCAGGCTCATTCACCTCCTCCCAGGCTCGTTCTGGTGCCTGACTCGCACTTCACCACAAATTCCCACTCTTCTTCACCACTGAGGGCCAAAGTAGCAATTTGATGGACACTGGGGATACCACCAGCAGGACAGTATTTCAAGCCTGTTGGCACGTCAAGAGCTATTGATTTTATTAGTGTCTCTGGCAACTTAGAAAGGACAATCTCTAGGGGTTTGTAGCAGGAATGCAGCTCCCAGAGTGGCTGCCAACCTGGCTGCCTTGCTGTGCTCTTGGAACCAACTCCGTGGATGGAGGATGACAAAGTGACGCCAGGCACAGCTCCAGCACAAGAAGTGGCTGCAGAGCTTTGTCTCCCTGCTGCAGGCACGCTGATGAATCAGTTACCTGCAGAACCTACCGCCCTGTGGCCCACAAGGAAAATAAGTGGCCTGCTTGGTTTCCTGGAAATTTTCCTTTGTTTCTCATTGAAATTGTTAAGTCTGAACACTGTTTTTAAGATCAGATGAGAGAGCTAAGTCTATAGGGTAATACCTAGTTCAAACTAACATCCAAATGCATCCAATAAGAAAAACAAAATTCTACTTGCAGGCTTGCCATTTTCTTGTGGCAGCAGCTTGCTTGTTGCTTTTTGAGTTACAGTTGTACACAGGTGTTAGTGATCAAGCACTGCAGACCACTTAGCAGCCACCACAACTCTTCATACACCTGTTCTGTGCTTTTCACTTATTTGGTTCCCTGTTAGGGTCTCATGGCCTAGCTGTTACTATAATAGGAATAATCTACTCTGGAGACTCGGTGGAGGTTGCATAGCTCAATATGAGATCATTTTGCATCGGGGGACTATATAAATAATGGGAAAAAATTCAAACCTAACCTGCAAACTTAAGGGACATCTTCCAATTATATTCCTTCTAGCCACTAGGATTTATATTTTTGCATTCATAATTACACACCTCACCATTGCCAGAAAGGGACAGCAATAAGCATTTCAACTTACCTTATAGCAGAACTAGAACTTAAATACATGTCTAAGTATGATCCAGACTAGCGATATGATGAACCTTGGCTGGAGGCAGGACAATTAAAAACCCTCAAATCATCAACTCAGAACAAAACATGTGGAATGCAAGAACAGCCTTTAAACAAGCATGGTGACACCATATTTTGTCTTAAATTTGCTGAAAAAATGGGACCACAGCTAGAAAACTCAGACAGATGGATTTTCTTCTCTGACAAACCAAACTAGCCTGCAGACTAATAATTAAAAGAGTACTTTTCCAGCACCCTAAATCATTCATTTTTCTCTTCATTAAACAGACACAAATATCTGCAGTTGTTGCACCAATGGTAGTTCTTACTTCTTTGATCCCATAATATAGGTTGTCAGCAGAGATTTTTACCAGATTTCTTCCTTGACTTTGGTAACAGAATGGATTTCATCTTGTGCTTTTGCACAGAAAACATCCTGAAATTCTGAAGGTTGCCTACAAAAAGTGATGGTTCCTCCTCTAGTGTTAGTGTAATCCACATTCTTTCCAATCCCTTTCACTAAATTTCATGTCTAAGGGAGGTGAAGACCTACCACTTTGACCTAGCAATAGGTGTAAGTTTTGTGTTTAAGCCCTGTGCTGAATCGAAGTCTGAAAACGTAGTTCACTTGTGGTCAAGCAGGCCTAAAGAAAAGAAAAGAAAGCAGGGAAGAAGAAGGCAAAGAGAAAGAAGAGGAAATACAAAGGAGGAGAAGGAAGGAGGTAGAAAAAACAAAGGAAGTAGCAATGAGAAAAGAAGAACAACTGTCTGGTTAATAATTTTGTTGTATTTGATATATAATTCAATCTGTGCATTCTGCAACATGTACTTGGTTTGTTTGATTGCACACCTCTGTTAAAGGTGAGGTTTCATTTCCATGCCTAGTCTAACCCAATATTTATAGTATGAAGCATGATTAAGCAAACACTGGGAAATCAAATCTCTCTGGAAGAGAAGGATAACTCTGTAGAAAGGAAATCACAGTACGCCTCATGACAGAAGTCATTCCAGATTCAGATCAATTAACACTTCAGATATCACCATTACAATACACTGTATTGTTTACGCCTTTTATATGAGAAGTGGAAAGCAGAGAGAAAATAATACTTATAAATTCCTTAAAAAAACATAGTCAATTTAAAATAATCCTGTGGCATGCATGCTGTACGATGGCTAAAAATATGGTGAAAATGTTTAAACAATACTCATGACCACAGGTACACATTAGTCAGGAAATAAACATAAGCTGTGGCATATCTGACCTTCCAGCATTAGCTTTTTAAAAAAATTTAAGCATTCAAAATGCAAGTAAGGGAATGAAAGTTACTTCACTTACTGCCCTTAAGTAGGATGTGTAGACACTTTTGCGAATGCCATGAGGCACTTCTCTGCATCCTTAGGGATATAATTGTGTTTAAAAATGTGACATCCTTCACTAAAAAGAGGCAGGTTCTGTAATCAGGCTGCTGGGAATGTGAAGTTGCAAATGTATCGGTCTCTTTTTTCCCCTTCTATCTTGACACAGGCTTGTGATGTTTTGCTCTTAATAAATCACTTCTTTTTTCTAAAACACAGGCTCTCTCTATAACATATCACACTGTCAGTGGCTGATTGCTAGGTGAAGATTAACTGTTGAGCTCATCTAGATTGCTAAAGTAAACTAGACAGATACTTTGGTGCCAATCTGTAAGAGCTCATCAAAACAAAATTGCACAAGCATATTCTTTTTTGACAATCTTTGCCTGGTAAACCTTTGTCCTCCATCCTTCAAATTTACCCTCCCATTACCTTCTCCCTTTGACTCTGTCTTCACAAAATGCTTGTCTCTTTTAACCTCTACCCAGTTCTGCCACATTGTCATTTTTCATGCTCAGCCTGCCCAAGCAGCCTCTTTGGGTGGGACTCTGGTTTTCTTGTTTTGACTTATTAAACTGTAGGGTGCCCATTCCAGAATCTTGGGGCTCCACCGAGTTGCTTCATGGCCTTTACCTGGATGTAGGTGGGGTCTCAGCATCAGCAACCTCTTCACTGAAGAAGCAAGGATTTCACATGCCATAAAACGCTCAGACTGCTATCAGGAAGAGGTCTGCAGTGTCTTGCTGGTCCTCTGTTGTGTTGGACACATTCCCAGCCAGACAGCCTGACCCCATAGGGTGATAATCTAATTCCCCTCACTCTCCACTTCCTTGCACTTCTCTCATTATCACAAATCCTGTTACTGCTCTGAAAAGCACAGGGCCCTGAGAACTGCAGTTTTCCGAGTGACTCTCCAAGGCAACTTTTTAAGGAAGCCATCTAGATTGCTCAGAAGCCTGCATCTCTCCAGAAAGCCAGAAGCCCGAGAAAAACTGAGTATCATTTAAACCACTGAAAAAAGTTTGGCACCTCTGGTATAACGACACCTGCAAGTTCCAGAACACAGAAAAAGTTGTGTTTAGATGGCCGTACTGTCCTGATGCATGAAGGGCTTTAGATTGTCCTTCCTCTGAGGGACTTGTCTGCCAAGCTGACTTACACATTCAGAAAAATAACTGAAAATAGTCTTTCTCATTGTGTGTAATAGACAGTCTTACCTATCAGTCTGCAAGTAGAATAAAACAGTATAACCACAGAGATGGGCAGAGACCATTATTTCATTACTTTGAGTCGATCAGAAGGAAGTATTCACTTACACAGCCATGTCACTACAGGACAAACACGTAAGATACAGTTTCCCACTCATTAGCCCCTGCATTTATAACCCTTTTCAGCCTTACAAACTCCCAGTTTCTAAACTGGGATGATCTTCACCTCAAGATGCTAACAGCGGTTTTGGGGTGGAGGAATGAGTCTCAGACACAGCCCGTTGGCAGATTCCACTTAATAGATTGTAACACTTTGTCTCAAAATGCAACCTCTTAGGATTCCGGAGAAAACCTTCTGAACAGAAACCCCTTGCCCCTGGGTGCAGTGCTGAGGCCTGCAGACCACTCGCTGGGGGGCCTCCTCCCTCTCCTCCCACCCTCACCTCGGGCTCGCAGCGTTGTTTCTTGCACTTTTTTCCCCCTCACTCCTCACTGCAGGGAGGTGTTTTGATCTGCCTTAACACAAGCTCTCCCCCAGGTGCCTGCCCATGACTGCAGGGCCCAACTGGGCTGCAGCCCCGGCTGCTCCCCACAGGGGCTGTCCTGGAGCAACCCCCACTGCCAAAATCCCGACACTGGCACCCAGTACAGACGGCAACGTATTTTTCATCAGGGACTGGTCCATGACCCGTTGGAGTGGGACCAGAGGAGGGCCACAAAGATGATCAGAAGGCTGGAGCACCTCTGCTATGAGGACAGGCTGAGAGAGTTGCGGTTGTTCAGCCTGGAGAAGAGAAGGCTCTGAGAAGACCTCATAGCAGTCTTCCAGTATCTGAAAGGGGCCTACAAGAAAGTTAGAGAGGGACTTTTTACAAAGGCAAGTAGTGATAGGACAAGGGGTAACAGTTTTAAACTGAAAGAGGGGAGATTTAGATTACATATTAGGAAGAAATTCTTTACTCTCAGGGTGGTGAGGCACTGGAACAGGTTGCCCAGGGAAGCTGTGGATGTCCCATCCCTGGAGGTGTTCAAGGCCAGGTTGGATGGGGCTTTGAGCAATCTGGTCTAGTGGGAGGTGTCCCTGCCCATGGCAAGGGGGCTGGAACTAGGTGATCTTTAAGGTCCCTTCCAACTTAAACTATTCTGTGATTCCATGATACAGTAACACTACTAAGGAGATTTTTAGATTTCTACTGATAGAGAAATGCTGTGTGTTGTACTGCTAGACCTGTTAAATTAAATTGCTTTAGAAACAAAAGATAACATGAAGCAAACAGTAGATATCAAATATAGACTTAATTGAGCATTTTATGGCAGAAACTAAAGAACCTCTGGCAAAACCATCATCTACTGCTAACTGGTGTAGCTTTATGAAGGTCAACACACTGAGCAAATTTATATCCGCTCAAGATCTGATCAACATGGGTATGCACATATCTGCTTCTACCGCTAACACATAATCCCATACAGTTTTCCCTGTAGTTGTATTGAATGTCCAAAATGCAGCTATATTTCATTTTGATATGTCTCTGTGTTTTCATGTCAGTCACTTAGCAACTCATTATGTGAGAAGAAAAAGAAAATATCCTCCTTTAAGAAGAGCAGCAGTGTCATGGAGATGGCAGCCCTCTCTTTTTCCACACCTCAAATATGCTTCCACCACATCACAACGAGCTTTTAGTCTAGTCCCACACTCAGGGAACAGCTTTGTCTCCCCACTGCCCTGCTACTTTCCTTGTTATGATAATGAAAAAAAACCCCAGGGCATCAGCTATGCTAATGCAGAAACTCTTCACCAAGAATGTAACTGAAGCCATCCTAACGCCCATCACAGAGGACATTAGGAAGCTATTAGAAGTAGGAATTTTGGGGATAAAATGGATAGAAATCATTAGGCAACAGGTGAGAAGAAGTGTCTTCCATTAATGTGTCCCTGAGGTAGCTTTCCCCCAGCCACCTCCACTCTTGGCAGGTAACTCAGCAGAACAGTGTTCTGGCACGGCTCTAATCTACTGCAACTTGCACCAGCATTTGCTGTAAGCACGAGCAGAAATTTCATACTAGAAATTGTTACTAAGGCCTCTTACTGATGTAAATCATATGCAAAATAACCAGAGCAATTTCAGCAGGGTGTTTATGTGCATTTGAACAGCTGTTCTGAAGTAACAGCTCTTTCGTCCGCACAGTTATTTCTTGCGTCTTGAAGTGAAGAAGATTTGAGAACAAAATATTCTTGCATGGAAGAACACCACTACTTGGTAATTAAGCACGTTGTAATTCACCGTACCAGAGGGATGCCAGCAAGGCAGGATTGTCCTCTGATTAGGATAACATTAAAGGATTCAGAAAACAAACCCGGTTTTGCCATGGTTTCCTTGTTAGTCTCTTCAAGGCCCTGTTCCCTGCCTATAAAACAGGAAGAACAGTGCTCCCTTGTGAAACAGAGAAACTGATCTCATTTATAGCGTCCAGACTCTGCTGTGTATGTTATTAAACATTATTACATGCTACTAATAAAGTTGAGTTTATTGTGGTGACAGGTGCAATCAATGAGCAGTGTCATGACATTTTCAAGAATGCCGTGCAAAAGATAAGTAAAAGCAAAACCTATAACAGACTGGAGATCTCTGAGGAAAACATGCTTTGCACGTACAGTTGAATACGCCTGGACCATTTGTGGTAAACTGGATGTGGATTCTGGAAAAAGCAGTTGGGTAAATGTGACTGGCCAGATGGAGGAAGGAGCATCCTCTCAAATAACAGAACAGGAAGTGCCAACACAAACATTTTGATGGCCCATAGAACTAACTCTTCTACATCAAGTCTAGACCCAAAAAGAAAAAAAGGGTATAAAAACTGATCATCTGCTACTCAGCTTTACAAAGATGGAAGTAGAAAAATTGATGAAACAATGACTCTAAAGAATAGTATTTGAAACATATTAGCAAAAAAAGCTAACAAAAAGTGCCTGTAGCCAGAGCTCCTCTGTAAAGTGATGAAAACTTCGAAGGGTCACTTCAGTGAACTAGAAGAGCATGCAGAAAGCAGCCAAAAGACTTAATACACTGAAGTACTTTGAGCAATTTGGAGGATTAGGCATTGGTTTATGTTTTCTCTACAGTTCACAACCTTGCCTGCAGGAAGGAATAATTGAAAAGTTATTCTAGTGGTTATGAGCTGGTGAGGTGTGAAATGCACCACGTGCAGCTGCCTACTCAGCTCCAGTTTTCACTGAGGCACAATACCACCTAGGTAGCCACTGCCTTCAGTTGTGCTCCGTACAACCCTCTTTTCTAAAGGAACTAAAATGCCATTGACATAACACTGTGGCCGGAAAAGTCCTCAGTTATCTTGTTGAACTACATTTCTCTTCAGATAAGTGAACATGTAGATGTGGCGCTTAGGGTCTTTTCCAACTAAATGATTCTATGATTCTATGAAATTATACTAACACCTCTGCAAAATCAACAAGGGCATCACCAGCAGAGATAAAGAAGTCATTATCCCACTCTACTCAGCGTTAGTCAGGCCACACCTGGAATACTGTGTTCAGCTGTGGTCCCCACTATGCAAAAAAGATCTAGACTGGCTGGAGAGGGTCCAGAGAAGGGCCACGAAGGGCCACAAAGGACGGGGAAGCCTGCCATATGAGGAAAGGCTGAGAACTGCATTTGTTCAGCCTTGAGAAAAGAAGGCTTAGCGGAGACCTTATCCCCATGTTCCAGTATTTAAAGGGTGGCTACAAAGAAGATGGAGACTCCCTTTTTACAAGGAGTCACATGGAAAAGACGAGGGGTAATGGGTACAAGTTACTCCTGGGGAGATTCCGATTGGACACAAGAGGAAGATTTTTCACAATAAGAAGAGCCATTGGAATTATCTCTCCAGGGAAGTGGTGGATTCCCCAACAGTGGACATTTTTAAGATTTGGCTGGGCCATCTTATCTAAACTGTGCATTTGCCAAGAAAGGTTGGACCAGATGATCCTTGAGGTCCCTTCCAACCTGGTATTCTACAATAATGTAGCAAAATTTTCAGTTAAGAACAAACTAAAACACTTTAAAATGAGACCCTGACCCTTTAAATAATGGAAATCTGAGAAAAAACAGCTTAACATATGGCTTTCCTTCTCTGAGTAGACCACGTTGCTCTCTCCTGACTGGATCAGAAGTGGTTAAAACTGTACAGTCCACAGAATCTGTGGCCCACTGTGTGGAGTGTGCAGAGTTCATGGAAGCTGGAAATACAGCTGGCATTTGAATAGGACTAAGGAACAACAAAGACATCTAATACCTGTTACAAATTCATGTGGCCAGATGCCAAATACATGGTGGTCCTGGACAGGGGCAGGATGTGGCTCTTTCACTACTCATATTGTAGTGAATTGCCATTTACTTAACTTAGCACCATGTCCCATGGCCTAAGATCTTCATTTATTGCTTTGATTTCCCTTAAAAATAATCCTACCTGACCTCTTCAAAGGCTAGATGAAGTAGAGGAACTGCACAGCAGGACCACATATTGTTAAGGCAGCCACTCTGGACAATTGGTGAGCAACACCTTATCAAAGCAAAGGTGTGAGTGTGGGGCTTCTGATCACACCGGGGTAAGTTTCCTCTTCCCAGTTTGGGATTTGGTCCTAAGGAAAGAGCAGTCCCAGACTCTGCTCATGCACTGTCTGTGTTTACAAAAAAACCAGAGGGGAAGTTGACCTTGCATGCACAGAGGACCAAAGGGCAGACTCCTGAAGTCCCCTGGCATACTTACAATCAGCATGCCTGTTGTTTACAGCTTTCTTTTCAAATTTAGAAACAGAGCCTTTTCTCATCTCACTTGTTCCTGGCTGTAGAAAGGTCTCCAGCTATTTACGTATGTTGCAGAGGTGCCAAAAGACACACAACACGGCTGGCAGCTTCCAGGGGGCTTGGCTCCGCTAACACTGCAACTATCCAGACTTTTTTGGAAGCTACTTTATTCCAGCAAATCCTCTTTTCACTTTGATCTGAGAACTTCTATGTATATATGCTTCCTGGCCCGATACTCTTTTTTAAACTTCATGATTAGAAAAAAGGTGCACAATGGCTTCACTTCCTTGAGACCCTGTTAGCAGCTCATTTATTATCCATGCATGAGCTGGCTGAGCTGAAATACAAGTTTTTTAACCTATCACACAAAATCTGAGATGCACTGCAGTTTGGTAAATGCTGTAGTTATGAAGTCTTTTTTACGTATCCTGCACATTTAGATTTACTGAAGCAAAGATGTATGCAGAGACCAAGAACCATTTGTTCATTCTGTCAAGCACAGCGTGGTTTAAAGTTTCAATTCACACTGCTTTTGTTTGCTTCTCCAACAAATACAGAAACTTTGGCCTTCTTCAAAAATGAAAATTATAAAGAAAATTTGTAGTAAAATTGAAAATTTGTAGTAAAATTAAAAATTTCACTTTTTTTTTAATTAAGAGCCCCAAGCTGAATTATTTTTCACTTCCCTCTCTCCATTCTCTCTTTTTCTTTTCATTTTGGAAAAAGGAAATAAATCAGACAAAAAATACGAAGGAACTAAACCGTGAACTGTTTGCATCACTTCCCTGTGTGTGTTTTACTTTAAAAGTCTACAAATAAAGGAGAAATTGAAAAGGCTGAGGAAAACATAGTTTGGCTTTCCATTCTTCTCCATGATACTTTTTGGGTTTCCTGTGAACTCTCCCATGGTTAGAAGTCAGTCATGGTGAAACATTTTTGTCCCGTACTGTTTCTAGGTAACCTCAATTAAAAGCCACACAGAGTGGCAATGAAACATTGCCAACACATCAGTCCTGCACTATATGATAAAAATAAGTTCTTTTTTTCATGTTTATGTTTTGGTGCCTTTCAATGTCACGATATTCCTCAGTTCAAAGGAGCTGGGAAGGGTTACTTTGATTACTTTTTTGCTACCTTCCAGGGTTACTTTGATTACTTTTTTGCTACCTTCCAATACTGTCCTCTTTTCCAGTTTCCTTATCATATTGCATCTTTCATATGCCCTTCTCATTCAGAGCCCCTTCCAGTACCACCACTGGCTTACACTGCAAGCAGAATCCTTCCTGAAACTTCTCACCAACCATCTCAAGATTGTCTCTCAGCACCTCCTTTCAGAGCAGACCCCCTCAGCTCCGGACAACCTCACAGCTGCCATTGCTCCCCGAGATCCCCCATGTGCTGCTTCTTGATACTGATGTAGTCTGATGTGAAGGTGAATCTCAAACAAGAGAAGGAGACAAGTAATGCTTGGGCCTAACAGCTGCTTCAGCCAGTCACCATGGATAATATGCAAACCTCAACTGAGGACTGGATGGGTATTTTAAGAACCACAGATGCACAGTTGGAAAGCAGCCCGTTTAACCCACGGTGATACCAGCTGCGAGGGATGACATACAGCAATATGTACACTTTAGCAACTGAGCGCTCAAAAGGACTATGCCATTTCTTAGCACAACCTAAAGCACACTGACCCAGGCTGTTCAAGCCATGATGGAGCTGGATCTCATATAGACAGTAAATACTAGTGGGCTCTCTCTGAGCAGCAGAAGAATACGGGATGTTAGAGGAAAATGTTAGCATATATGGAAAACAGGCAGATTCAGTCTGGAACTGGAAAGCACAGAGGTGGATCGTGGGGGAGGGAAAAGCTACTGACAAGGGAGGAAACAATGAAATTGAGAGAAAAGACAACTGGGGGCTAGAAATCAAAGCGAGGAAAACCCGTGTGTGCATACCCCTGATGGAGAGAGTCCCCTCCCTCTGCTGAGCTTCCGGGCATGAAAGCTTGGGCAGAGCCTCAAGAAACCCTCAGCACACTGAGGGCTCTGACTGAAAATATGAGTCATCAGCCCCCAGGATGACTCACGGCCGCAATCCTCCACCCTGAGCGGCAAATGAAAATATAGATGAAGAGGAAGGTCGGGCTGAGGACAGTACTACAAGCCAGGGAATTTCTCAGCCTCTCGCTATGTCAACACTCATGTCGTGAATCTTTTCACGTTCAGCAGTTGGTGGCTGAGGAGGAGACGGCAGTGACCATCTGGGGAAGGAGAGAGGGGTGCCATCCTCCCTCACGTTGCCTGCCAGGGAGGGAGACGTTTTGGCAAGAGAAGTAAGTACCTGAGAGACAGAAAAAGGGCAACTGGTACTCAGTAGCTAGTTAGCAGGTGAACTAGGAACATGAAGGGAAAAATCACAAAGGGTTTTGCATCTCTTGGCTAATTGGGCTACGCCTGTGAGGATGGCACTACTGAATAGCTTGCCAGGCTGAAATCCTGGCCTCATTAGAGTCACAAGGAATTCGGCAACAGACCTGATCAGAGCTGGTTTTCACCATGGCTTTAGTGCTACGTGATACAGAGAAACAGCAAAGGCTTGAGGCTGGGATGAAGGCCAAGTTGTGTTAGCTGGATGCACCCCAGCCAGATCTCTCTGAGCACCTCTGCTCCGTGCCACAGGGAGGTCCCAGCTGGCCCTAGGCAGGTGGCACTGCTCCAAAGGTGCCCCAGCGCTGGATAGAGCAGCTCCACCCCAGGCTGTGCCTGGGCCCTGCAGCTGAGGCAAGGCAATGCGTTGACAGGGCTATACAGGCTCTGGGAGCTGAGCGTGTAGACATCACCTTGGCAATTGCCACACAGCCAGGCAATAGGAAGCTGCCTGCAATCACTCTGCTTCTAGACACTCTGCTACAGAAGCAGCTGTATTGCACTTAATTTCCATCACCTTTCTTTAAGCGCAGATTGACTCGGGGGGTGGGGAGGTAAGGTTGCTTGTGAGCCATAAATGCCTGCTGGAGCAGCAAATGCTCCCACATCATACCACACTGCTATCACTTCTCACCTCCCATTTAGCTCAATGCCACATCCTCCCTTGTTTATCCATTACATTTGTTCAGACTACATGTTACTAGAGCTGTGACTCTAGCTCTTGGGCACTGTTTGCCCAACAAGGCCTCCATTTCCTTTGGCTCTTGGACCTACCAGTGAGATAATATTAAATCATTCACATGCTGTCTTGTCACATAGCACAGAGCTGGCTTTCTTTGTACTGAGTCTTCTCCTGGAGTCTTCAGGACACTGGTTGGATCATTACTATTCTGTTCCCACAACAAAGTGAGTTGGGTCATTTAGTAGCGCGTAAAAAAATTATTAACACAAATCTGAGCAGCAACATTTCAGCTTTTTTTCCCAGACCAGTGAAATTCAGCATTAACTCTAAGCGCAGTGAAGCATTCACTTCATTTAAGTATTTCATCTTCTCTAATTACTTTCAGCACGGAATCACCTTCCCTTTCCATTCCTTTCTATCAGCTTTTGGCCTCCAGCTAAAATAATGCCCTTTCACTCCCCTTTTTTATCAAAGCATTACCCTGAACATGGGGCCAAAGGATGTCAAGATAGATACACTTTTGCAGATACACTTAATGCTTGTGTAAATGAATGAATGCTCAAGTCAGAGTGTGCTTTAGGGGTAACGGACACGTTAAATAAGAACTTGAGCAGCAAAGAATTGTCTTTGTGCCTGTCATTTGTGGCCACAGTGTGCAGCAAACACCTCCCTCCCCAGGACAGTTCAGGTTTCATGATTCCATAGACTGCAGTGGTTACTGACTATTTGTTTGTTCTCAGCCACAGACTGCACGGACTCAGCCTTACTCTTCACAGATGCTTCCCTCTTCTCTTTCCTACATAGATTCAGTTTTCGCTGCCTGCCAGCTCCATGCTGCTGGCGCCCAGCTGAAAGGAGTGGTCAAAAGCCATGAATGGCAACTTATTACATGCATGGAAACTCAGCCAGGAGACAGAGGCAAAAGGAACAGACGACTCACTCCAGTCTGGGATACTGTCACAAGGACAGAAACATTTTCCCCTTTCCGAGGACCAGCCCATATGTGAGAAGCAACTCATATGCAAATGCTGTCCTGAATGCTTTTAATATGCTCCTGCATCTCACAGAAAATTTAGGAAAATTTGAGATGTTTTGAAGACTCTGCTCATCTTTTTCTCTGCTCTTGCTGCTTTGTTTTCAATCGTTTTCTGAGGTCATGCTCCTTGGCTTGTAACAGTATGATTTTCTCGATAGCAACTTAGCTAGTCTGCATAAAAAAATTAGAAATCAAGGTGTTAGAAAAGGCAAATAGCCCATCTATACCAGTACCTGGCAATTTGCATCATAAAATGGTTCTCTCAGTACAATGCTCTGTCTCAGAAAACTATGCTGATGCCACATTTCATAATAAGACATAATGGCAAATTTTGCCCATGCCATAGTAACCCCACTTGTGCCACGTTGTCTAACGGACAAAGGGGTAAAAGAAGGGAAAAAAGGAAGTGTTTATGCCTTGTGGCAACAGTCCTGAAGCTTGATAGCCTATGTTAGAGGTCTGCTTGTTTAGCCCAGCCAAGCGAAGGCTGGCACAAAATATGATTATCCCAGATATATTTATATAGGAGATACATTGGGGAGGAAGAAGAGTTAATGAAGAACAAATGGCACAAGAACAAATGGCAATAAATGAGCCACAATAAAATTAGGCTGGAAATTAGAAAATAGTTCTACCTGTGCTGTTCTGGAAGAGCCTCCCAGGAAGAGTACAGAGGGGAAAAAAACATGGCTATTTTTAGGAAATAACAAGATCAGTTTAGGAAAGTTTTACCTATGATAGCAGGGTATCATTTCAGGAATCTTCTGGCCTTATATACTTCTCTTTCTAGAGCATTTACATTTCTTCTGAAAACAGGCTCCCACAAGGCTCTTAGAATACCCTGATGCAGGCTTGTCGCTGTAATGTACCAGCCTTTTTGATCAAATTTTAATCCAATCTTGTTGAAGGTGCAGACTCTGCAGAGTTGAATGAAAAAAACAACAGTGATTTGCTCAACCAAATCGATCTGATGTTTGTCCAAAAGATGCTTTCTGATTCACACAGGAATTAAATTGCACGGTTTGCAGTACCCAAGAGGCAGTCTGAAGTGATCATTGAATACGCATTTATATTAACTCTGTTAACCTCCACTGGTAGCACAAAATGCCAGCACATCTTACAACTTGAATTAGAGTTTGCTCGTGGTAAGTTCCAGTCTGCGAGGCCTCCAGCAGTGCCCACCATGCTCGGGGGCCCAGGGGCCGCTGCAGAGCCATGCAGAGAGAGTGCGCACTGCCATCGGGGTGCGTGTCCACCCCACTCATCCATCTGGACAGGTGCCACGTGAGTAAAAGCCACAACACATTTCCACCCCTACTGCCATACCTGTGGCCTGCATCACCTGCTCTGATGCAAGACTCAAAGGAGAATGCCCCCAAATTTCCCATTTCTCTCCCAAATACATCACCTGGCTTAACAAATGGTATTATATTGCCTTACAAATCTTGCCAAGCTGATACTAGGCAAGCTTTGGGTAAATGAGAATTGGGCCCTTTCTCTATTTCCACACATATGTATATTTCTGCATATATCATATATATACGTGCACAGACACAACTATAGGGCGGAGGAGTAAAATGCAGCCTAAATAACCCCTGCAGTGCGCCTGGCACCTGGGGATGCTACATCAGCCTGCCAGAGCCACCACCGCTGTGTCCCCACCGGGCTGCCAGGGCTGGGTGAGCTGCTAGCAGCCTCCCTCCGTCACAAAGCCAGCCGCTATGCTCAGTGTCCTCCCAGCGGCACTGGGCTCTGCAGCTCTCTGTCTGCTCGCGTTCAGGGATCCCATGATAACTGCTGTGATTTTTATTTTTTTTTTGAAAAGCCCAGCCCTGCACAGGCCCCTCCACTGCTCCTGCTGCCTGCCCAGAGGGGGGAAAACCCAAGGAGGCACTTTGCTAGGTTTCTATTTCTGTCTCCTGGACTGCAGAACACCTCAGAGTTTAGCCAGTTCCTTGCTGAAGTCTGACTTTCACAACACTAAATATAGGAAACGTGCACTCTGCAGGGGCTAAATTTAGCTTTGCTGCGTTAGAAGGGGAGGTACATCATTACTGGAGGCAGGAAAGCAAAACCACTGCAGGCAGGGAAGCTTGGGTGATGCAGTAGCAGCCACTGCTCTATTGTGTCAGCGCAGGAAGGAACAGAATTAGTAAGTTCAGTTCTGGGTTCGATTTTTTCTTTTTAAACAAATCTGTTCAATGCCCTAGTGAGGTTTTACAGTAGTTCATCTCCTGAAGAAGAAATGACATATCTCCATGTTATTCCCATAAAAACATTTAGGAATATTCCTTATGTAAATCAAGGAGAGACTTTAATACAAATTAAAATTCAGGGTTGGAGGCAACTGAGCTTGCTACAGCTGGCATGTAAAGCCTTATATAAAGACCCTCACACGCAGTAAATCATGACTACCTGACATAAGCCTCAGTAGGCTTTTCAGGAATGTTAATCGCTGCTAAACAAGGAGGACCGGCCGTCTCACAGCTGCAGCCTTTCACCTCTAAGTCACCTATTTCAGCATACTTGGCAGGGGGGCACACGACCTGGACTCTGTTCCCAAGCTGTGCTATTCACCGCGGATTAGACAGCATGTCTCGGTTCCCCTACCTATCAGCTGGGGGTAGGAGTATTTCTCCTGTGCTGCAGAGCATTTTCAGAGCCAAGTGAAGCGTTAACGCCATTAGCTTGGGCTGGTTGGCTTCTCTTTAGAAACCACAAAGGGCTGGAAAGATTGGAAAGACAGGATTTTGACCAAAACACTATGCAGAGAAATGACTGACTGCTTGAAAACAGGTTTCCTAGCACGTATCATCACAGATGAATCAGCAAAGGCAGGTGACTGCCTGGAGGCACCAGAGACCCCACGCCTGCAGGAAGGGGATGGCCAAGGCTGCAGGTGCATCATGGGAGGTATAGTTCAAGGACGTGGCCCCAGACCAAGCAGCCAACCAAAGGACTGGAAGCAGCTGATGTAAAACTCTTTTCAGGAATTACAATGGTATTTCAGAAGTGTAATGGCTAGGTTCTTTTAAAAATTTTACAGAGAGTCCCATTTCTCCACTACCATTCTTACGCATCTCCAGTCTTCTCCAGTATGAAACAAGGTAATGAGCCAGATCAGCTTCCAGGTGGAGAACTATTACATAATAGGAAACCAAATCAAAACACCACTAACATAATTATTTCATCTTCATACAGATGATGATGACATGCAAACTACATGATGGAGAAGATTACCTGTTCTGAAAAGACAGTAACATTGGGATCCACCAAACTTTCTTGTGAGAACCAAATATAATGACCAAAAATACCCTTTTCCAAGTCCACACTAGATTTAGCCCTGGCTAATTCACAACAAGTAACAGTACAACTCTTTTACCAGGGACTGCTGACAAAAGTACGTTACTTACTTGGATACCTAATGTCTATACAGGGAAAGTAGATGGGCCTAACACTTGTTCTCTAGTACAGAGTAGCCCTTTTTCACCTACTCTTATAGCCCAACTCTCTTATAGCTCAAAACATTTCAGTCCTAGTTAACTTTCAAGCTGTGCATGTGAATTGTCTGGGAAAGTGTTATTTGTCTGGGGCTGAAACAGGTCAGTGAGAGTAACTGAGCATTATAAACAAAATCATACTCAGCATATGGGAACAACCTCTGGGACTGTTTAATTTATTAGCATAGATATAGTCACTGAGTTTAAACGGAGGAAACCAAAACTTCCTGTCTCTCCCTCAATACATCCAATAAATAATGTTAAATTAAATACCGTTTGGTCTGACTCATAGCCTACACACATCTACCAGCCCTCTTGCCAGCAATTAACTCATAGCCCATCAAGTTTTGGTTCTGGGAGCTGACAGTGGTGTAACTGACACATTGAGGCATTGGAGTAGATGAGTCTTTTCAGAAAGACAACAATCAGCAGGATTTTAAAATTCAGGATACTTATCCTGTCCATCAGTTTACATTTTCTTGTGCCTCCTGGTGTGCAAACCATGCTCCCTTGGACTTATGCACAGGCGGCCTTGGACCTTCAGTAGGCCTTACAAAAACACCTTATGACTGCATGTTCATGAAGTAGCTATTGACAGATAGAAAAGGAGAAACCATTTCCAAACATAAATTCCTGGCAACAAAATTAGAAAGCATGTGGAAAGGAAGGGACTCCATACAGGATCACCTCTAATTTGAATATTTTTGTGTTTTTCATTTCTGTCCCTGAGAGGCTGAAGGTAGGTTAACTCCACTCCTCCTTCAGTTAAGCCTTTCATGACCCTGATATTCTTTCCATATTCCGAATATTTCAACTGGTCTAACAAAAGATATTACCACTTCCTTCAAAACCTCTGCCCTCTCTGATACCAAGGAGTCATGAGCACAAACCCGATGAGTAAAACTAGAGGTGATATCCCGCTTGTACACCTGCTTCTTGAGATCCTTTTCTCACGCTTCTCACACGTGCCAATGGTGACTTCAGATACTAATTATTCACAGCTATACAACATGGCCAGTGACAGCACAGCTGGAAATGAACCTAATAAAACATGTAATGTAGACTCATTATACCACAGACCAACATTAACAAAGCAAAACAACAAAAAAAATGCCAAACAAACAAAGCATATGATTATGTAGAGAACGAAAAAAAGTTATAAAATTAAGCAAATGGAGACAGGCCCCCAGCAGTTCCCTTGTTCATAGACCCGTATCAAGAATTTTTTTAGTCTCGTTTAACAAGTGCAGACACTTCTAACGCTACGGGCCATAATTCTCAGTCCTCTGAGAACTCAGTACTTTCAAAAGGCAAGGGATATTTTATCCTGTACTAGTTTTGGCTGTTGATGGCTTGTATGGTGCCATGTTTGGGATCTGTGACCAAACCAGTGTTGATAACACAGGGATGTTTTCATTATTGCTGAGCAGTGCTTACACAGCATCAAGGCCTTTTTTGTTCCTCGCCCTGCCCCACCAGCAAGCAGGCTGGGGGTGCACAAGAAGTTGGGAGGGGACACAGCTGAGACAGCTGACGCCAGCTGATCAAAGGGATATCCCACACCATATGACATCATGCTTAGCAATAAAAGCTGGGGGAAGAGGGGGAAGGTTCAAAGTTATGGCATTTGCCTTTCTGGGAAATGTTACACATGATGAAGCCCTGCTTTCCCAAAGATGAAAAGTCCTGGGCACCTGCCTGCCAATGGGAAGTAGTAAATGAATTTCTTATTTTGCTTTGCTTGTGCATAGAGCTTTTGTTTTACCTATAACACTGTCTTTATGTCAACCCACGAGTTTACTCAGTTTTGCCCTTCCCATTCTCTTCCCCATCCCACTGGGACCATAGCGAGCAGCTGGGTGGGGCTGAGCTGCCTGCTGGGGCTAACCCACAACACATCCCCGGCCCTGCAAGACATTCAGTAGGTAGCCTTTCAGTGGGTTGTACCTGTTGGTATTTCAGCTGCAAAAAAAGGATAACATTTCCCTTGCACTCTATAGTACTATGCATTTTTAGACATTTTTTTATTAATCATACTCTTGGTATTTCTTCTAAATTTTCATCTTATTGGATTTAATTCTTAATAACGACACTTCCCTTTTTTAGCTTAACACTTCCCATCCTTATCAATATGAGTATGCGCCCTCTTTTAGCTGTCATGTAGATGAACATACTCATTTAATCTTTAAATCAATGTCAGCTGGGAGAGTTTTATGAATGTAACTGAGAACCCCCAGTTCTTTTGTTGTGCAAAACAGATTGTTTAGCTGAGCTTTGTCTTCTCTGAGAAGAACGTCTTTGAGTTCTGCTCAGTGTCAATTCTGTATTACTAGATTCAGAGTTACTTTCCTACTTCCGTATTCCCTTCTCTGTGTGTGCGAGCAGTAAAGGCACACAGAAGGAAATTCTTGCTCAGGTCAGCATTGACCACAGAAGCTTCTGTACCAGAAATTCCCTGAAAAGAAAATATTTCACCACCTGCCTGTGTACCTGACAGGCAGAGTGAAGGAGAAACAGGCTAGGATGCCTTCAAGCCTGTAAACAATCTACTTGGTGCTATTACAATGAGCTATTAATATTGTGTATCTAAACAGACACACACAGGACTTATCATCCTTATCTAAAAATCTGATATGAAACATCTATAATGTCTGTAACATGTATAAATAAATGTTTATGTGGTTAGATAAGCCTACAGCTTATCATCAAATCATTTGGCATAGTGACAACGTCACTCTCATACTGAAGGCTCTTCCTTCAAACATGGTTTTGGGTGCCTGTTTGGTATAGACCCTTCAGCATATTCACTTAGATTGCAGGCTTGTCCTTCACAGAGTGTTTTTCTGTTACGTATTTGTTTATTATCTGCCATAATGGTTCTTGGTGCGAGACTGGAGTTCCTGGATCTTATTGTGGTGACAAAGAAAATTCTTCCTTAGGCCAAAAATATCCTTCCTAAAGCTATCAACTGACGTGATTGTTACATTTACATGAGGCCAATATCTCTGAATAATTGATGAAACCACAGACAGATATGTGCAATGCAATTAAAGGATCACCTACATTGATGTAAGTTGTATAGAAGAAAAGATGCAACCCATCTTCAACCTTAGGCAGCCAATGCCACCTCCTTTCGAATCAGGAGTGATCGGTTGACTTTACCTTGGATAGAAGCCAACAAATCAAACACTTAGAAGGACTTACAAAAACGCCTTGTAACTCCTTGTCCATGAAGTGATTAATTGCTAGACAAAAAAGTATAAACAATCTTCAGTTAAAAATTCTTCACATTAGGAACAACATGGAAAAGAAGGAATTTAATACATGACTTAGCTTGAATATTTCTGCCAGTATTCAATCTTTTACTTTAAAGGTAATTCACTTAATCTGACAGCATGCTGACCCCTGATCTTGCTGAGCCCAAGATTAAGATAAAACAGTGAATTCATATAGCATGCCAATGATCAGAGTACACTATGCAATGTTAATCCTATTAAAATAGGATTTTACAATTAGAATAATAAAGGCAAAAGATGTACAATGAAATACCCCATACATATATTCAAGTTTTCTTTTTATCCTGTAGAAACTTTCAGTGGTTTTGTCCAGTTTGTCATATCACTCCAACCTTAAGCATCAACAATAGAAGAAAACAGTAGAGATTGAGGCCAATTGACTGTAATTTGGAGAAGGAAAGAAGACAGAAAAGAAAATACAAATGCTATCATCTTGTAACAAACCATAAAGATGGACAAACATGTTTGGATTGTGTCACTGTCATAGGTGTTAGATGCACATTACTTTGTTTGCAAGGGACAAAATGAAGGCAACTGGTAATATAGCAGAGCCTGATTCAGGATAAATTACTAGAGCTAAGGTGGTAAAATGGATTCATTAGTGAATCTGTTTGCTTACTTACTGCACCTCAGTCAGCCTGAGATGAGCTCAGTCAATGTGGTTATTTCCAGTTTTATCCTTCCATTTGTCTCCTGCCTTTTCACAATGTAAATTCACATTTCCATTAAGTCTACATTAATAACAGCAGACAAAGAAAGTCTAGTTTCATTTCTGTTAAACATACATGAAATAGTTTTTTTTAAAACCCACATTTTTATTTACATCATTTTACAAGGTTACTTTGCAGAATGATGAACCAAAGCTCCTAATTCTCTGGTTTGCATTCCTCATTGAAGAGGTACATGATTCCACACTGAGAAGGGCTGACTTTCTTTAAACAGGAGGGAGTTGGGTTCTACATTTATGAAGTTAGTTGATCTAAAGTTATAGTTTCTCAAGAACTGAAGGAAAAAGGTTTCAAAGCTTTCTTTGATCAAAGCTGCCAGAGTGCCAACATTAGAAACAACAGGGGAAAGAATAAAATGAAGCAAGCAAAGCAATATCCCAAGACTTCTGCCTGCCAATTCAACCTCCCAGTGCCAAAAATGGAGCAGAACATAGACTAACTTATTTATATTTTTTTTTTTAAATCAGAGTTATGAGCTACAGCTCTCCAGTTTTTAAGATGTTTACATATTCAACTGACTCGACATACATGAAGCATAACTTTGAACTTCACAGGACTGCTGCATGCAAGGAAGTACACGGAGGTGGATTTGTCACCAGCAATGCGCATCCCATTGGTACTGCCCCATGCCGCAAATATACTCCAGGCCATGTGAGAAGGGAGAGAACCTACTGCCACCTGAAGTCCCCATCCAGAACACGCATACATCCAACACCAGTTAAACACCCATCTCATGCACAGAGTTTAAATACATTCTGGTAATTTAAAGTACAGGCAGGCAATAAATAAACCTCTTAAATTAGTTTCAACATGAGGGAAAACTAGATTTCTATTGCTATTAGAAACCTGAGCTCTTACTCCAAACCACCCACAGCAATTTGCTGTAATCACTGCTGACTACTTGTTATTTTCTTTGATTTCAGTAATCTTTATATTTAATGAGGTAGCTTTATCTTTTTTAAAACTTCAATTTGTTGTAAGTAAACAAGGTAGAGGAAAACGATTATTCAAAGTATTAGAATAGAGGTTTTCATTTTACTCAAATCTTTCTCTGATTATATTATTATACTTTAAAAAATGAACCTATTTTATATCTCAAATGAACTTAAAACAACAAATGTCAATAATTAACTATAATACTATAAATTAAGCAATTGAAAACTGCCATTTATGGAATCAGCTTTTGTAAGTAGTTAAACAAGTTAAATTTTTTTATATATTTTTATATAAGAATGGGGTGAAATATCCTTAAGTAAGTTATCATATCCCACTTTATTTATAAAGTACAACAAACCATTTCCTGAATTAAGAAAGTTTCTATTCATTCAAATGTCAGCACCTACAGAGTTTCTATATTGGCATATTCGCTGCTGTTATCCAGAATTCTGTAGAGTGCAACTTTTACTGAACATTTCAAAACTTGTTCACTGTGGAAAACCTATTAAGTAAGTCACATTAGAAACAACTTAGAATGTTGGTTTTCAATGTATGACTATGTGTTCCAGTCTCTTTCCAAAATTAACGATACAAATGGTAAGTAGAAAGTTAATTATGCCATAAATATGAAACATTTCGTTCACCTTTTCCTAAATCTAATCTACTACAATGAGAATATAAGAATGCAAAAAAATATTTTTATATAATTGCTTAAGTATACACAGCTACAGAATACCTTTATTAGCTAAAAAAATTAAACATTTTGTGTAAAGATTTTTATTTGATTACAACAATCAAATAAAAATATTTTATAGTTAGTGCTGCAACTCTTGATTTGGGAAAATACAAATACAAAAAATGTAATTAAAGTTACTGAATTAAAAGACAATTTTAAGCTTGTTGATTTAAAATGGAAGTGACTGAAAATCAGTCCCTTGCAGATGCTACTGAGAGACTGGTAGAAAATAGCCAGCAAATAGCCACACCAGAGATCTCTAAGAAGCAAGCAGAAACAGTATTGTAGGAACTTGAGTGAAGGTCCCTTTCTTTCAGAATATATCTGGACTAATGCTTAAATAATAAATGGAAAAACTAAAGTGCAAATCACTTCTGACCATTAGGACATACCGAACCCAGAGGCAGCTGCCTTTCCCCAGCAGTGGTGCAATATTTGTGCACAATTTGTACAGAAACATCAACAGTTCTTTCAGAGTCAAGTGCAGGATGAAGCACCATACAGTGTCCTGTCACTCATCACCCCAGAAGGAAGGTCCTTCTAAATAGATGAATCAATGAAAGAAACTCATTATTCAATGAAATCCATCCTGCAGAGATTTGAACTATGCGGGAGAGTAAAGGTAAATTAGACTACGTACTATCCCCATACACAAAAGCTATTATCGATACTTCTAAGCTCTACTGTTACAGTACTGCACCATTCAGTTTCTCCACAGAGATAAAAACGTACCATGAAAGACAGAAATTTCCATCTCTCTGCATGATCAATTTAATCTCATGTATGGCACATGAGAGAGGCGAGAACTCATAGAGCACAGGTCCTGCTAGTTCATATAGGTGTCAAGCTGCTCCTGACTGAAGTGAAAGCAGGCTCAGAAGTCAGCAGTAATGGGTGTCTCTTGTGCTCCTGTATGTGCTATCAGGTGCTCCCTGGTGCACCCAAGGCCCTGACAGTGTGCTCCCATGGGGGTCCCCTGCTTCATGGGCTGGAAGCACCACTCCCCCCAAGCCACCCACTCCCAATGCCCCAAAGCACTTGGCATCCCGTATCGGCGGTGCATCAGGCCCCCAGATCGCATTCATTCACTCAAGCTCAGAGCAGAGGCCATGCTGGCACAATACTAGGTCCATCAATAACTTGCACTGAGACAATTCCTGTTACAAGTTTATTTATAGGCAGGGTAGGCCTATAAATATCCAGGACATGGGCCAAATACCATAAAAGAGCCCTTTCCTTCTCTCACTCCACAAAGCAACACCTAGCAATCACGGTCAGTAAAAGATATTAATGAGGTGTTGTTTCCTGCTCACAGAGCAGCTGAGTAAGAGGCCAAGGACATTCCTGCTTCTGTAATAACAGAGCTACGGCACCGAAGCACAGGGGCCAGGGGCTGCAATCAAGCATTACTAATGTGCTCAGTAGCTTAGGTATTAAGTTCACTAAAGAATAAAAAAGGCATGGAAAGAACACGTAGGCAAAATGTAATGGATAGCCACAGGTGGGAGGAAAAATCAGCTTTGAATTCTCCCTAGAATAATTTCTTGCATAAGACTTTATATAAGCTGACAGCCTTTCACGTTCTCAGAATAGGATCCCAAAATTCACTGGCAAGGTCTGCACCCTCCGGTAAAAAAGGCCCCGAGACCGCACTCACCAACTACCGCACTGTTTATTATCAGGGAAAACAGAGACAGCCAGTTTCAGGTGGGGTCGGAGCACAGTTTCGACAGCATCTGGGACTCTGCTGTCACCCACCGGGTCAGCTTTCAACCTGGCAGGCCTGGAGAGGCACCTCGCCGCCTGTCTGCGAACGGCGTGGAAAACAGCTAAGCAGACAGGGGCAGGAAGGAAAGCTCACCTTGATCAAAGCCTCTCTGGAGTCCAGGCTTTTCAGGCAAGCAGGAAAACCTCAGCAAGCTCTCTGTGCCTCCTGGAATTGCCACTCTGCAACAGTACAAGCGCAAGCAAAACCAGCCAGCACCGAGGCACCCTGCTAAGCTAGCGGTGTGTACGAGCACGCACTTACTTGCCCACGGCCCCAGAGAAGCCTGAGCTCAAACAGAATACTCTAAGATGAGAGGAAAAACCGTGAAGCCTGTGCAGCTTTTGCCACGTGAGCACATTTTTGCTCAAGGGTGCCTTTATACATTTCAAGCCACCCAGTTGTCTTTATGGATGAGACCCATGCTCAGCATGTCGTTTCAAAGTGAGTCAGAGGCACAAGCAGCAAGATAAGGTATAGGTTTGGTTTAACGTGCCGGTCAAACGCTCATCTCATTTTTTTCATTATTTGGAACCATATGCCCAACTGAAGAAGCAGGGAAACCGTAAAACCAGCATTATTTTAAAGCAGTGCCCAAGGGACTTGTCACCTGACATTCAACATTGCCAGAATTCCTGGAACAATGAGGACAGTTACTTTTCCTAACTTTGCTTCCCTACTAACTCAGGAGGTAAGCACACACTCCTTCATGGAAGTTAAGAGGGGGGTTTGATTTGTATTTTACCTGCTAGGGGAAATAAAACTTTCCCTCAGATCTTGAAGCAATTCTTGACAATATTACGTGACCATATCCCTAAATACTCCAAATTATCAGCACAGAAAAGCAAATCTCTCCTTTGATTAAAAAAAATGCCATGATTTTTTCATCTAACCTCATGTTTTGGGGGCCTTCAGCATCTAGGAGTTCAGGACTGGAAAAGTTGGTTATCACATACCCGAATCTCTTAAGAGCGTATATTTTAAATAAAGAAGAGGGAGAAATTAACGATATCTTCACTGGACAGGCATAGACAATAAGAGCACGTATTTTAAATAAAGAAGAGGGAGAAAGTAATGATATCCTTACTGGACAGGCATAGCCAATATAAGCAGCACACAAAAGATTCCAAGAGGAAATCAGTAGTACACAACACAAACCCAGGTTTTCAGTGTATTTTTCTAGTGCTTTCTGAAAAATGAGCCTCTTTCTTTGCATAAAGAACAACTGTGATGACTTGGTGTGGAATCTCTTAATTGAAGCCACTGCCAGACAGGAAGGAACACCAAAACCTGCCCTGGAAAGAACCTGCTGTGCAACCCCACTTGGAAGGGCAGGGAGGTGTTAATCTCTGCACAGAAGCTGAATCCCTAGGTATGAAACAGAGTGAACAAAGACAGGCAGCCTTTAGAAGTGTCCCAAGTGATCCTCACAAAGTCAGAAGGTTCATTTACCTCATCATTTCGTACTTCTGGTAGGGAATATTATTTACTCTTTCATAACATACACTATAGCAGACTTCAGGAAAGTTCCCTCAGCTTAATAAAAATCAAGTTCTAAATGTGCTTAAACACTTTCACAAGCCAATATTTCTTATTTCTGAACCCACAAAAATTACCAGCTGAGAAGTCCTCTTGATCCTGATCAGGATTTTGAGATGCTAAGATGTATGAGAATGGCTGACTTTGGATAGACAGGTTGTTGTTAGCTTGGACCCAATAATTTAACCCAGGTGGTATGGAAAGGAAGGGTCACTGTTTAGCAATTACAGAAAAGAAGGTGGAAGATACGGACAATTACATTTTTCTGCCCTGCTCTGCTTCAGCTGAGTGTCCTTTTTTCTCTCCAGTCCTTTAGTGGTCAGGTAAAATAGGGACAATACCACACAGCACATGGAAGCTGTGACAAAACACATGCAAACCTTTGTGCACTTTGTGTAAGTGCTATTCATGTGCTCACTTGTTCACAATGCACCAAGCAGGCCTGATCTCATATCGTCATATTGAGGGGAATGAGAAAAAATTCCTCCGGAGCAGTCAAGTCTATGGTGAAAGAGGCTTTAGAAGTATGTAGAAAGACAGTATAGGTTATCCAGTTCATTCAGAAATGAGATCATGATGTGGCTGATCAAGGAAAAAACTGTATTATTTTTACTATTCTGCCCAAATCAAATTACTTGCCAATGCTCTGGTCTGAAAATTAGAATCATTCAAGTGCAGTGATTTGTAACCCTTTCAACATGCTCACCCGTAAAAAATTTGCCCTTGGGAAACAGACTCCACACAATGAAACCAAATCCACAGTCAGGATTTCCTTAGTGCTATTTTGCATAACCCTTAGAAGAAACCCAGACCGCCCCCTCTTCTGACGCTCAGAGTTCCCAGCCCTGCAGGGTCTGATGTGCAGACAGATCCTGCTGCTCTGCAGTGTGTTACTTAGACCTTGCCTGCGCTGGGGAGTTCAGCCACTGGTGGCGGGCAGCGGTTTGGGTGCACAATGGCTGCTTTGGCAGGCAAAGCTGGTGTTGGTGTGGGTGTACATTCCAGCCCAATTTCAAGCAGGAATGAACTACACTTCAGTAGGTATTGGCAGTGTATCAAGCCCAAGCTTGTGGAAAGTCCTGCGATTCTGCCCTGCTGTTGTAAGAAGCAAAGGAGAACAGGTCTCTCTGTACTGCTCACCTGTGCCTGTAAACAGAATTAACATACAGCCTAGAAAATAAAACTCAAAAGTAGATGCTCCTCAACAGTCAGCTGCCAAAAAGAGGGAGTTTCATATTCAGACATTGTTACACGAAATTAAGGTCTTGAAAAAACAGCCCTGACAGTCATTTCTCTCCCCTTCTGAGAGCATGGCACATTATCTCTGGCTGGTACACCCTGTTGATTTTTAACCACCTCTGTTCTGCCTCACCAGTTTCCTGCCTTGCTGGGCTCCAGCTAGAGCTACCCACGCAGAGCAACCAGAGCACAGGGAGCCTCCAAGGCACAACAGCCATCAGGATCATGAAGGCACAAAACCTGGTTCTCACCTGTTTGAACTCAATCCTCCTTCCCCCTACTATGGAGATGCCTAAGGAAGGTCATGCCCAAAGTCAGCTGAAATTGAATTGCTGCAAGGCAAGCTCTGCTGAGGGGAAATAGTTTTCAGCAGGTTTTTGGGCCAGAAAGGACCAGCAGACCACCTAGCCTGACCTCCTGGATGATAAAGGGTGCTGCAGAGAATAGCTCCTGGGAAAATGCACCTCCTTCTGACCTGACAGTGAAGGTACCGGCAGGCCAGGGCAGGTCCAAGATCAGTCTCTCCACTGGGAAGAATGAGGGGTGTTCACACCATGGCCAACAACATTCAGTTTCTTTCCTCACAACAAAATGAGCCAGCTCAGGCTGCCCTTGAAATCCATTTTATTAGGCTGCATTTCCCCAAGGCAACCAAGCCTCTAAATCCTTGAAAATTCCCTCCTGTTTTCTCCTCCCTCCAGCACTTCTGCACGGGGAGAAGAGGCTTAACACTTGCTTGCCAGTTTCTTCTCTTTGCAATCTCTCTTTTCCCCTGGTTCCTCAAGCTAGCTGATTCTCCCAGGTTTAAAGCCCTGGGTTCGTGGCAAACCTTTCAACCTTTGCTTCCCCTAAGGTAAAGCTGAAATCACCACAGAATAGGTAGTGAGTAGATAAGCCACTAAAGACTATGACTTAGCTGGACTAGATTGCAGCTACCTCCAGCCACTTCCCCTTTACAGTGTTCCCTGAGAGCAATACGTTCCCTCCCTTTTCTTTGTACTTACCTGCCATACATTGAGGTGGTGAGACCTTGTAGCAGAATGGCACAGTGGCACTATAACATGGCCCACACTCTCTGCACAAGCTACCTACATTACAAGCCAAGGTCTGAAGGAAGGGGGAGTGTGTGGGGATGGGGAGCAGCCTCACCCCACTCAGAGGAGACGCAAATGGGCACCCAAGAGCCTAGAGAAAGTAGGCAGAACTTTGGACCCTGAGCCAGCTGATGAGCTGTCAGGTTGATTTGCAATGAGAGCTGTGTTCCCTCACAAAGGAAAAACATGGGAATGAGATATATTTAGTCACAGGGCATATAAGAAAGGAGAGATGAGGTGGGAGCGTGAGTGTGCTTCAAGGCTGAAGAACAAATCACGATTGTGAGGCTCAGCCGAGTCTCTGATGGAAGGATTGAAGCACAAATTTAGAGACAGACCTGAAGAGTTTGCAAACTTCCCAGTTTCAGTTCCCTGTGAGGGAACCCCTGCAGTTCTGCAAGGAGGACCAGATCTGCACACCTCCAGTGGGCTTCACTGCCAAGCAATAAAACATATATACAAATCTTACCTAAACATTAATAACTAGAGCAAATTGCAACTAGAAAATGCTACTGCTAACTCAAGGTGAGAGTCCAGCTCCTACTTATTTCACAGTAGCTATTTCCTAATGCCTTTGAGACCTATGCCATACAGGTTTTTTTACATCTAATAGAACAACAGAGCTGTATCCCCTGACAGAGCACAGGAATCCAGCAAAGGCAAGTGGTGCCCTAGAGCTGCAACACCCTCTCCACAGCTGATTTGAGGAACGGTGCACTGCTACGGCACTACTTCTCTATTTTGGCAGACTTGTTTGCTCTTTTCTGATAGGAGAGCTAATTATACTTTCCAATACTATTACAACCTTTTGAAAACCTCAGGAGAGAAGCGCTATGCAAGAGCAGTGTCATTACTTACAATGAATCTTCTGGTTGCATATGGCGAAAGAAGGCAAAATACCTCATAGGTGGACCAACAGAGAGAAGAGCTGGAGCAAGGTAAGGACTGGAATAAATAGGCAGGGCAGTGCCCGAATTTTTTAACTGGCCTCAATCAGCTGACTCTGCTCCCATTTCATTTGGGGCTGCATCAGTACCTGCTTAGCTCTAAAGTACAAACTGCCCCACCAAGCAAGAGGGTGGGTTACCTATTCCCATGTATGCCTTTGATGCTATGATAGCAGTAGCCTCCTTATCATTCTGTGTAGAAAACGGGGAAAACAATTGTTTATCCCAAAGAAGGTAGTATAGGGGATGGAAGGAACCAGTGCCCTATGTCAGTAAATAAACTAGTGCACAGAGAACAAACTGATAATCTCAAAGTAGACTTGGCACAAGCAGGTAGCCTTACAGGTCACTGGGACATGTGGCTAATTTGGGCTGGTTTTGTGTATGAGAGGAGAGGGAGGGCATTCACCAGGTCTGGCACGCTTTGCTGGACTGGGTGGAGTGCTGCACATGGGCCTTGCTGAACCATGGGGAAGGGATATAGTGGCCTGTGGCCCATGGCCATGCTGAAATCAGCTGAATTAAGTGCAAGAAATACGATAACCATGGGAGGGAGCTCTTAATTTATTGCTGTCTTACACATGGTGGGGGTTTTTCTGCAGCCCTTAGTGAGAGATAAAAGTAGTTTGCAAACGAAAAGCGAAACAGCATTTAACAGTCACAGCCTGATCTCTGAAATTGCAAAGAATAAAATGAATACTAAATTGAGGGAGCCGGGGGGAGGGAATTTTCCCATCCCCTCTTGCCTCTCACATTGCGTCACTCACTGCAGTGAGCTCAGGTGAATAATACAGACTGATGCATTTGTCTTAACACATGCTTTCATACTCATACTGACTGTGAGGGGGGAAAACCCATAGAACAACTAAACGCCAAGGACTCTTTTTTAGTTCAGAGCGGAACTTTTTCAAGAGTGGGTGTTTGCTGCAGGCCCCTGTGAGCTGAGCTCTTTTTTCCTTGCCCCTCTTATTTAAGCCTTCATTTACACAGTGGTTCTCCTGCTGTTACGGGCTCACTGAGCAAATAGCTAAGGAACTATAAAAGCCAACTGAAAATAAAAATACTTCTTCTCAGTCTGTATGTTTAAGGGTACAGCTGCATGAGCACCATGTTTCATTTCATAGGGCAGATGAAGATCAAGTGCTGTGATCAGTTTTAAGAAATTCTGTAACACTTTGTGGAACAGGATGTGGCCCAAAATTGTCAGATTATAGTAACCAGTGTGAAGCAAGGCAATGTACTTCACTAGTAGCGTGGTTAGAAAGTGTGACAGTTCTTCATCTGAGAGATGAAGTAGAAAAGTACCTATTCCAGAGGCTATTATAACTCTCTTTGAAGGAAGAAAAAGTATCCTAATTGAAAAAAAAAAAATAAATCCATGGATTTCTCTTGCAAACATTCTGGAATGACCTCTTCCTACCTTCTTCTCTATTTTATTTTTTTTCATGAAAGCCATAAGGGTTAACACCATAACTGCAAATTAAAATTTGTTAAATTTCTTAAACTGTCGTAGGACCTCATGAAGGTTTGGTTATTAAAAATGCTTACAAGTATAATTATTTTTTTAAACAAATGCATTTATTAGAAATCAGCTATATGGGGAAAAAACAAAAGAAATAAAACCCAATGATTCCCTTTTGGAAAGTTCAGAGAAGATGTCATTTTCAAAAAGGATTTTTGCATTATTCATCTGTCTTCCCTTAATATTTTATTTTATTTTTTAAATACACTGGCCAGCTTCAAGAAATGCTAAACAAAAGGTGGAAATCTGTAGGAATTTTCCAAAACCTAGTGTGTGAACAGGAGAAAGACCCAACACAGTGGCTCCACTGTGGGGAAAAGCCAGCAGAATAGGGGTATTTGATGCTTGGCACTAGCCAGCAGGTCTGTCATCACACGTGAACTAGACAGGTACAAGCGTGTGAAGAGCATGCATGGTTTTCTCTCACAGGTGAAAACACATGCTGAGGAGTTAGAATAATCCTTGGGCGGAGGCAAGAGAAGTTAGTGGATAAAGGACTGAAAGTTGAATCCAGGCTTACTGGTTCTGCTTATTGATCTTCTACCTGGAACCTGCTGCTTTATTTGCAGTCCTCTTTTACATAGCCCCCACTCCAAACATTCATTAAAATAGATGCGACTGCAGAATTATCTAATGGCAGTGAAGAAAAGGCCGTGTACTTGTAAATAATGGCATATGCATAACAGATGAGACTGAGGCATAAAAATATCACTGATGTGTGCTCTTATGCCTGTAACTCCGCTTTTCCCCTAATAATCTTAGCTCTTTAACATATCCCCTGTGATGACCATCATGGAGCAACGGAGTCCAAACACATTCAGATTGGCCAAGGGGCTCTCTCCAGAGCATGAGATACAATTGAGGAAACTGTCCCTATTGAAAAAACAGACGCCTCTGAGCTTCATCAGCTTTCTGAGGAAAGCGCTGGTTTACCCAGAAGCAACATACTGGTTCAGATCCATTTCCAGTGTCTACAGACACTGACTATCAATGGTTAACCAAGAAGTATATTTATTTTTCACACAGTAGGCTTGATTCTTCTCCTGAAGACTAACAGAATAAGACTTGGTTCCCACATCCTTGATCCTACAGATATGGCACGCACAGAAAGGAGTGCTAAACAAAATCTGCATTCTCTGTTTTATGTGAGAGCTCAGGAAGAGAAAGCAGAAAAAGTAGTAACAAAAAACCCAAAGCAAAACAAGGAAGAAAAAAGCAATAGGATGGACTGAGAATATTCCACAGATTCCCAAATGTATTTGGCTCCTGTTTCAGCATGCACAATATTTAGATACCTTCATAGAATTGAGCTATAGTCACCTCTGTGATTCTCTGCAGCAATAGGATTGCTTGGTGTTTAGTTAGCTTCCCAGCATGCATGTCACAAAGAACTAAAACAGACAGGACTAACTAAGATTATAAAGATGAGGATCAGAGTCTTCCTCTTGTAAACTCTTGGGTGACTGTATAACTCATTGAAAAAAAACCAAATCAACACTGAGTGAAAGAAAGACCAAAGACCTCTGCTATGTGGAGAATTCATGTTAAGTCAGACTAAAACATCAGCAAAACAGGCGCATGCCTGCATACAGCTGACTGTAGAGTTGACTACAGAGTGTAGAGTAGCCTTTGTATTTTTGGTTCAAGGTCCCTTTCAAACCAAATCATTCTCAGTCTAATTTTACGTATCTGAATGCTTCAAGCTGGATGACTGAAGGAAAGATTCTGATACAACTAACTTGTTTAAGAGCACATGATACATCAAGGGAGAAGCACGTTATCAGGACGAGGGAAAAGCTGGCAGGGAAAAGCTGGCAGGATGATAGTGGAAACAGATGGTCTACAAGCAAAAAACTCTATTATGATTAAGTATTGTTAATAGGGTTTCTAAAGGAGGAGTTCTGCCACAACCAGCACAAAACAGAGTAGTTATTAAAGATGTGATTTAAGTGGTCAAATGAGATTAAAAGTCATTGTCTCTCAGCTGGGATGTGAGCACCAGGCATGTGTGTGTTTCTACCCCACTACAATATGAATGAAAAAGACTGAACATAAACTGCTGTTTCCAGGTGAGGGACAGAAACTTCCTAAATCATGCTAATTCTGTCATCAGCTGTTATCTGAACATACTCCAGTGCACCGATCTAACTAAAAATCAAGCAGATACTAAAGTGGGATACTGACTTCAGTGGGCCTTTATTATATACGTAATTTGTGCTGCTTAGCAGGCATAAATTCAAATGCGAGTTTAAAAGTAAGTAAATAGTTTAAGCTATGCTGAACTATAGAGCATGACCTAACAAACCTGGTGGGAAGGCACAAGTAGAAGGACAACAGCAATTTCAATGCGAAAGTGAAATTAAATGCCAGAAGTACCTATGAAATCATCATGAAATCTACAGAGCAAAAGTGATGAAAAACAAGGGAAGAAGGGAGGAAGGAAAGTCATGTAAATATCACAGCTGGATGTCACTTACTGGTAATTATTAAACCCTTACTCCAACTGTTAAGAAACAATGCAAACCCAAAATATATTGGGTTCAGATTTATCCCACCAAACTTCACTCACTTACCGTGTCTGGCGTAAGATACATGCATATATTGCAGCTGTAGATAATGGAGACAGACATCTATCTCCTGAGGGTGACATCTCCCACCCTAAAAACAGTTGCCTGAGATACTGACGTGTCTAAGCTGAGGTTCTCAGGTCCCCTCTTAAAGTCACTGAAAGTCCTGATTTAGTCTTCAAAAGTGATAGTGACCTGCTGGCACATCTTCTAGTTGAAGGGGCTGCTGAACATTCACTAGAGGTGCTCATTCCTAGGAGGGCATAAGAATTTACTTATTTGTGAAGATCTTGGCCTCTCTTTTTTGAAAGCTAACTACAGTATGAGAAGATGCGATACTTCAGACTCTTTACCCTGGTAGACTCTGATATTAGGCCCAACACTCTGCTCCCTGCGTATTTCTTTTCCTTCAGCAGGGTTGCTGACATGAAACAGGGTATATACAACAATTATTTCAGTAAAAATTTCTTGACCTTGTTAAAAATTAAGAAAACTATTGCATTCAGCAGTTGGCTAGGAGCTGTGCTAGAGCAGGCCCTGACTTTGCCTCCTGCTGTGCGTGAGCAGTCTCACGTGTGTCCCTTCACCTCTCTGTGCCCCAGCCTCTGTATTGGTAAAACGTAGGCAAGGCTGCTCTGCATGAACGGGGGCTGAAGAGCTTAGGACAGCCTTGAACTCCTCAGGCTGGAGCTTGCGCTTGCTGTCCTCTTCCGGGGATGTGTGTCCCAGCCTCTCCCCACATTGTATAGGAAGCCTAGAAGACTAACTCAAAGCCTGTGATTTTCTGCACGTGAGCAGGTGCCAGAGGTTAAACACTGATACATCTACATGTCCATACCTGCATATCCACTGTCTGCACCTGCATTCCCTCAGCAAAGAGTGCATTTGTTAAACATGAGATGTGGAGGGGAGGAGAAAGGGCAGCTCTTGTGGTACACAGAACGTCGTACCTGTAGCCAAGAGTTTGGGAATCATCATGGTAAAGTTAGTAATCTTTATCCACAGTTACAAACTATTAGAGAACTCCATAATCATACCGTTAGCTTCCTCTGTGGATGTATCCCAAGCTGCAAATGATCATTTTACTCCAGAATGCTTTAAAAGCAGCCTGTGATGAGTGAGCCATACAAGAGGCAGTCAAACCCCAGGACAAATATCATTAGCATTCAACTTATACAGAGCTGAGATGCACTAATAGGAAAAGTACTTTGGGCACTTATTGGCTGTCTTTTTAATATGACTTACCAGCAAGAAACCAGAAAGACCATGTGTCTGATCATCTTGCACTAAGCTTTTGCCACAGCACAGAGGCAGTGCATACTGGTATCAGAGTACATGCAAAATGAGCCTTATACAACATTAGAACACCAGAGATCACCAAATATCCACAGACAGGTCTGTGGGACTCCAGCCCACAAAACTCTTCTCCAAAACACAGACTGTGCTGGACATAAGCCAGCTACACAGAACGACAGCCCAGGAGGCCACAGCAAATGAGAACTACAAAGAGGGAAAAAACTTACCACAGGGCAAGTTTTCCATCCCACCTTAAAAATGGTGGAAAACTGAAGAAGCAACAGGCTTTCTAACACCTCAGGGGTGAATCTACAACCTGCAGAAGCTTCTGTGGGAAGGACTGACTTTTTCTGGGCTGGCTCATGGTCAGTACAGCTGGTGACCCTCTTCTCAAAGCTGTAGACAGTAAGTATATACATACATGTACATACCACAACAGCAAGCAGAAGCAGAAGAGCATCTCCTCTCTTAATGGGGAGAAAACTTCTCTCTACCATCAATGACAAAGTTTGGCATCTCAAAGCTGCGAAGTACCAAAAAGTTAGAATATCTCATTCAAGGGGTGATTTCAGGCAGTGTGCAGCAAAACACCAGGCTGCTACACTGCTTGGACACAAACTTAACATTAGACTTCCCAGTAGTGGTGCTGAGGTCAGTATGGTTACTCCCCCATGTTGCAGGATGGATGCTCTTTAGGGGCTTTGGTTGAAGCTTTGGCTTCAGCTTCCCATTCGCTGCAACTTACATTAGAGTTCCAAGGGGGTTTAGTGGGCATTCAAGTAAAGCAGCAAGTACCTTACACCTTCTTACTGTCTACTTCTGCCATTGCTTTTCCCTGGGTTGCATGGTATATGTAAGATGAAAGAATCAAACCAAAAGGAACAAAGAATATGCATGTATGTACAAGTAAACCAAGCAGCATGTTGTCTACCTGCAAGACCTACAGACTCTTCCTGAGGTTACACACCAGCCATTACAGCCTAGAAGTCAAGTATTTGAGCTCAGTTCTTAGCTCGGTCTTAATTTGCCTGAGGAATCTTAGGAAATTGACTTCCACATGCTGCATTTCCCCATGCAAAGCAATTTACATTGATGTTATCAAGGATTTGGAAAACTGGAAGCAACTAGCTGAGGTGAGGTCTGAACATAAGAGCAGGGGAAACTTCAGACTCACATGAATGGACACTTGCTCCAGGCTTTGCACGGACAGCTATCCTATACCACTGCCTTACAGTCTCAGGCATCAGGCAGTCTGGTGCTCACCTATTCACACCAGGCACGGCTGGGTCTCCGTGGGCCTAGCAAAGCATGGCTTTTTCTACCGGGCACAGAAGTGCTCCAGAGTGTAAAGCACAAGAGGAGATTCCTGCTCAGGGGCTCTGGACAATGATGCCAGCTTAGGTGCTGCTTCGTGTGTGGCTGGGACGTCCACAGCTTGCTTGAAAAATATTTTCAGGCACAGAACTGCAGACATGTAGCAATCCTGTCCAGTAACTCAGATCACCTTACCACAACATAGACTGGGCAATAGGACTCACACAGACTGCAAAACAGGATGCTTTTGATAGAGGTACAATTGGAACAAGTTGACAGATGTGTTATCAAGAGCATGTTTACATGGAAGTGCAAGTAACTTTTTTCTTTTTTCCTGTAAATTGTGCCTCTCTGATTGCCTGGTTACTTTCTTGGGCTCCATTCTTTACACTAGAAACACCACATCACAAAAAAATAAACAAACAAAAAACGTTATAAACTCTAACTCCTCTTTGAAACTATTGTGCTTTAGTTATGGCTGACTGGCAGGAGGACTAGTGGATCTGGCACTGTGTGTAAAAGTGTGTTCACTCTTCTTTCTCCCAGCATATAGTGATATCAGCTTTGTCCATATCAAAACACGGAGAAAACAGAAAAGTTTTGACAAGCTCCACCACACATAGGAAATAGGAATGAAACCCCTCCAAAGCTATGTGTTAAAGTGACCAACGATCTACAGCCACTATGGAAAAAGCCAAGGCGTTCCTGTTTCCATCATCCTTTAGCCCACAGTTCCCCTTTTAAGCGGTCCATTGGTCAAAGAGGTAACTCTGAATGTCACTTTGTGCCTCTGCGGTGCAGCTTAGCTACAGCTCTCTAAATCGAGGTGTGAAAGGACAGGAACATTTATTAAAGGTTTCCACTACAGAACAAGAGCTCTCACTTTTTGCAGCTTGAAATAAACCCTACTCGCAACACAGCAGCAAGTGCAACCACAGCAGGGTTTGAGCAGGAAAAGCCTTCACAGGGGGGCTAGTGAAGGACGGGTAGGGGAAAGGAGGTGGTTCTCTGTCACCAGAAAAAGTACTGCCACTCAATTTTTTCCACTTATACTCAGCCCCCCCATGACGCCCCAAAAGTGAACACAAGAACTGACCACTGAATGACAATATATAAACTTCTGTGAAAGGGGGCCAACAATAGCCGCTTTCTTCTCTGGCTTGACAAAGAAACCACCAGCAATGAAACTCCACACTGCAGCTATCCTCGTCCTCTTCTGGCTTGGCGTCTTCACTGTGCACACGGTGAAAGGTAAGTTTACAACCCAAGAGGAGGACAGTAATTGCTCCTCATTGCACCAGTGGTCTGATGAGCAGGATTCATTCTCAGCCAGAGCTGATTCATAAGAAAAAACTCGCAAGAAATCCAGATCAGAATTGCAAGAAAGGCAGCTTTATGGGAGATTTCATCTATGTCCTGTCAATTAGTGGTTGGCTTCTGCCTTAATGCAAGGAGAGTTTCTGTGCCTTAGAACACTTAAAGGGTTTCTGTGCATTATTGTCTCTCTTAAAATAATGAAATCGTGAAGATACAATGTCTTTTAATCTCACTGATGCCATACAGCAATAAGTTCTATAGGTTAATAACATTTTATGAAAAATATTTCTTGAATAAGATGTACTTTTTTCTTTTGCTAGATATACTACTTTGATATGTCTATTATATTATTTTTTATTTGTCTTTCTCTAACTACATAGCCTTAATCTCCCTAATGTCCTTATTTTAAAAAATTCTTCAGTTTTGTACCACATATTTGCTTGTACCACATATTTGCTTGTTTCTAGCCAAATATTCTGTTATGGACAGGCAAACTATGAACAAAAACTGCAAAGCAGAGCAATGGGTTTATACAATGTTTTCTCTCTTTTCCTGATTTCATACAATTTAACATCTTGTTTGAGACCATTTATGAGCACTGAGATAAGCCATGTTTATTAGCCATGTTTTAAGTAAGTTTGTCTACAGTGATGCTTAGGTCTGTGACTTTTGGATGCATCATGCAAAAACATGAACGTACACACATAAGTACATGTCTTCTTATACACAATCAGATTCATACAAACAAGCACATAAAAATCACAGACAACACTCATATGCAAGCCATATGCTAACCCACAAAAATATGCAAAGAGAAATACACAGAAAAGGCATCTTCACAAAACCACACCAAAACCAAACTGAGACCTGCTAAGCATTCACAAGATTATGTAGCTACGCACTGAGTATGTTGAACTAGTGCCCCCAGAGCTAGATCATACTACATTCTCGTACATTGATTAATGCTACTGCTGTTCATCTCAGCAACATGTGTCTTCATATCACAGGCTGCCAGTTCATAACATCATTCTCCAGGTTGTATAATTTGCCATAAATGTCACTTAATCTGAAAAAGCACAGTGAGGTGGTGTGCAATGGATAGAAAAAAGGATTAGAAAGAAGAATGAGAGCCAAAAAAAACCCACCAGAAAAAAATGGTAGTTAGAGGTGCAGAGCAGTTTGGTTTTGTTCCCAGGCTTAGAGGAGCTCTTCTGGTATTCCCTGCATGCATTCCCTGGAGATAGTTTAGTAGTAGAGAGAATATTTTGAGGACTAGTAAGGATTGCTTGACTATGTTTGAGCTCTTTAATGCCACATTTTGAAAACCAATCTGAGTGAGGCAGTAAGATACATATTTGTAATGAATCATCAAAAAAATACATCACGTTACTCATGACTAAAGCAAGATCAGAAGAGATATTCCTTCAGGCAAACAAAATCTCAAGAACTAGCTACTCTGCCAGTACCCATGCACTGGCTATGCTACAGCTTCTCCAAAGGCTGATGTCTCAGCTATTCCAATTATTTCAAAGAAAACCTCACAGATAATGAGATTATGTGAAGCAGGTTTTATACTTAGCAAGTTGTACCTGAACAGCTCTTGGACCTTTCTCAAGCCAATTTCTCTATAAATTCTTTAAAAAGAAACCTCAGAATACAGCAGCGTTCTGTTTGTCCCTCTCATGCCTTCCCAAACCTGTCTTTGATGGGTGGGAGAAAACCAGAAACTAGCAAGTGGAGGCTTCCAGTAATGTATACATATACTCTGTCTCTGTCTCACTTAAATGAGCTCCCATTTTTAGTTATCATCATGTAAGGTAACAACTGCCCAGAGAATTTTACAGTTATATTGTGATCCTCTTTATCAATCAGCAGCTCATTTCTCTGAAATGTATGAAAATGTTGGAGGAAAGAGACGATCAAGTAGCACTCCATTGCCTATGAAACCAGACATATAGCAAGAGTATGCAAGTACTTAGTCTCCTGGCAGATACACCTCCCTTTCTTTCAATGATTTTTTTTAATGGTACTTTTGGATGTCCAGTGTGAGACAAGTAGCCTCGCTTTCTTTTCATTCAGTTGGAAAGTAAGGGGAATTACTGATCCACATTCAGATGGCATTTGGAAAACCACCCAGTAACTTACTTGCAGATGATACAGACCTCATTATGAATGATGCCGAATACCTTTTCTGCTATGGAGCAGTGACTCCCTAGGGACAGAATGACTGTATAATTGTTCAGGGGAACGGGTGAAGATTAGTATCTTAACTGAAAGAGCAATAAGACTTTAGAGATGGTAGGATGCATCACAAAAAATACCTTAAACTCTCTTATATAACTGGTGTTGCAGCTGTACATCATGAGACACTCATGTTCTAACCCCAACTGGAAATCTGCTGGATTCATAATTTATTAAGTAATTATGGCTAAATATGAATATAGGATTCACTGCCTTTGACACTTATCTATTTTTCCCCTTCTAGGAAGCATTGGAAGTCAGTCCATGCGCAAATTCAGTTGTGTAAGTCTGTCTCCACATCAACTGAACATCCGAAACCTTGTCAGCTATGAAAAGCAACAAGTTCCACTAAATGCCATCATGTAAGTATCCAGTGCACAGTTCACGTTCAGACTCATCTATGCACACACGCTACCATCGAAAAGGGAAAGGGCATCAGAAGACACTTCATGGCCCAACTCGCTAAATCTATCTAGTTTGTGTCACCTTTCTAGTTCCCCCATGAAGCAGTCACCCAGCAGCTGAGGGAGCGAGGGGACAGGGGTGGGCTTCAGAGAGCTGCGAGATGTATGCTGTTCACAAATGCTGGCAGAAATCTCACTGAACAGCCAGATCTTTTGTGCCCAGAAGGTGGGGGAAAATCTCAGCAAGGGGTCAGGGTGGATCAGTCAGAAGCCCAGTGCACTGAACTGAGCCAAGGGGAAAGATCATGTGGAAGAGTTTGGGGTAAATCCTGACTCCTGCTAGGAGCTGTGTTTGGTCTTCTGATCTCATGAACATGCATCTTTATCAAATCTGGGATCTGCTTCTGGGAGGTACATGTGCATCATGATTTCATATAAAATCTCAGAATATCAGGTGTAGTCCTTTTTTTAAATGTCAGTATATATGCACATGACCATGTATGTTACATACATGCCTATGCCATAAATAGGGAACTAATGTTACTAAGTGCTAAGTACTGTTATTCCAAGTAACAGCTACAAACTCCAGCATGTGATATGGTTTTACCACGTTATTCCTCATTTTCTGCATAAAAACCAAGAACAGTAGACCTGGGATTGGAGACTGGAATTTAATGGCCGCCCTATTTGCTTTCTTTCTTCCTCCAGGTTTATCACCACAAAAGGTATCAAGATCTGCGTAAGCCCTAATCAGAAATGGGTGCAGTCTGCTATGAAGAAAATAGATCAAAAACGTACCACCAAAGGCAAATAATCCTGTCCTAGGCAAGCATCTAGGGCCAACTAAATGGAATCATCATCAGTGCTGCATGTAACAGGGAAGAAAACCCTAGTATCTGCTTTTAATTCCTATTTAGTAATTGGCAATAAAACGTCTGAACAAACACAAACTCATCAGAATCTGTTCATCAGTAGTTGAATGTCTGCCGACCTCTTCATTTTATAGCAGGACTCTGTTACACTGTTTATTTTCTGAAATGCTTGCTAATATTTATTTACAACTGAATGTAGATATCTTCTCATCCTTGCTGTCCTGACCAGTATGGTATTTAAGGGTGAATGGCAGATAGTTTCACAAACTGTAGGGAAGAAGATGACCTCCCACAGAGCTGGATGAGTGTAGACCTCCATCGTGATGGAGGTCAGAATGTTCTGCATTGAGTGCTGGGTTTGAGAAGGTGCTATATAATTTAATATTTACTCATACCTATATAATCTATAAGTAAACTAATCAAATGCTTCAGGCTATCACCTGATCAGTGCAATATTCAGAAGAAGATCCTTGGGCTTTCTATTATTATACACAGTGTTGCACTATTAGCTCAGTCCACGATGATGTATGGACATTCTCACCAAGGGATGACCTGGGTAATTCAGGGTAACTCTATGAATGTAAACCTATTCAGCCTTGTACTGGGGAAGACTTATTCTACCCACTAACTTCTGTGAAGTTACTTCAGTTTCACCCTCATGTGAGACAAACCTGAAACAATTGTTTTATTTTTTCCTTTGCTTTTCTCTAAATAAGCAAGAACAAACCATGTCTGGACTCTCTTTCACAAACTCATAGGAACTCCCTACCCTAGAGAACTATGTATACATAAATGCCTTATATTTTTAATATTGATAAATTCTACTAACAGGATGTTTTGGATTTTAATAAAGTTACTATAAACCTGGAATCAAATGGTACATTTGTATGCTTGTATGTAATGCCGATGGAGACTGCTGAAATGGGTACCAAGATGACAGCACAAATCTGAGAACTTTTGGGCAAGCCAGCTACAGCTGACACCACTGCCAACTCATGACTCAGATTGTTCAAAAGCAATCTGATTCTGAGCTTTCTATACCATATTTCAACTGTAAGGGCCATATTTCAGACAACACCTCTTCAAAAGTTCAGGTACTTAAAAGTCAGACCTCATACAACCCTAGGATGATCCCCACATTTTCAGAGGCAGACACAGAATTGCTCTGGGCAGAGAGAGAAAACGCATTTGAGGAGCTTGAGGGGTGAAGGAGAGGTATAGGCAGAGGTGCTCCAGGAATAAACTTCCTCTCATACTACAGCATGTATGTAGTCTGCACTGCTGCTAAACTATGGGCTTTTCATCACAAATGACCTCTTAGCGATACACGTGATCCTACAGCACTTCCAGACTACACTATAGAAATAAGATCACGTTACTCTAAAAGCCGTTCTCTACAGTTCCCTGCTCTGGTCAAGTCTGCAGACAGAATTTGTGTCTCATGTTTTGTCATAGCTCAGTCCTGTGTAGGGAAATGCATTTAGTTTTCACTATCCAGGGCAGTGCTACTGCTCAGGCAGAGAAAAGAAGGATGACCATATGTATCGCACTACAGAACAGAGCCAAGGCAGGCTACTGAGACTCCATTATATGGAGCGATCCTTCCTGTCTGAAGTTCTTGTCATTAGCTATGCTAGAAAAAAATTGTTGTTGCTACAAACTTGGTAAGAGCAGCTTTACAGGTAGAAATATTGAGATAAGATGTTTCTGGAGCACGGCAATATATAAATTGGTGTTCATTAATTTTGAATCACCGATCTCAAGGCCCCAGTCCCTCATATTATAAGCAACAGAAACACTTCTGTTCCCTTTAGCAAAATCAGACTATCAGCAGCCTACAAAACCAGGTCACCTATGAAAGCATTTTTACGGTAAGCTCTCTGAGATGAATATCATCAGCTTCCACTAATCAAATTCATCCAGGACCAGAACTAACTAACATGCTTTTGGCAGTCAGAATTTTAATGCCTTTACTCATACTCAGTAGTATCTTATCCTGGAATTAATCTTGTTGAAGTGAATATCATTTTTTTTAATTAGGACTATCACAACCTGAGGATATATTAATTAACCATCATATAGCAATTAATATTTTATATCTGCTCATCCTCATCACAGTTCATAGCAAGATTAATAATCAGTTTTAAGAGTGAATCATCCTACTTAATAATTACATCTTGTTTGTTACACCTTGCAAGATCTGTAATGATCCTTGTGCACTTCTTGGGAGCTAATTACTATGGGTCATCAGTGCTTTCAACGTCTCTTCCTATTCAGTCATTAAACCCCAGGGATTTCCCTGTCTTTCCCTGTCCATTCCTTATCCCAGTCCTTGCTGTGGTTCTAGTTGTGTGCTATTTTTGTCATCTCGAGCTGTGTATAATCTGGAACCTTTTCTGTAATGGCACTGCTCCTGCCTAGCACTTTTCCCTGAGGGTCTCAAAATGCTTTAGAAAGAATGGAAAATATGATTAAACCTCCTTTTCACACACACACACAAAAAAAAGGAAAGTGCAAAATGAAGAACTAGAGTGCTGCTGTTGTGTTGGAGGCAAGTAGAAACCATAGTCTCGGTCTCTCCAACATCTTTAGGAAATATCTCGCTTCGAAAAACAGGAAGTTAGGCTCCAAGGTATGTTTGAAGATCTGGGGCTGTGGTTGCACTGATGTCTTCCCTGGCTGCCCACCATTTCTTCTCCAAATGAGGCAGGGAGCAGGGGGCTCACAGTGACTGCTTCCCTTCCTGCTCATCCTCTCCTGTAATACGAACATTGATTTCCTTGGCTCCTTTTGTAACATCTGTGCACCACTTCACCAGAAAGGACCCTCCAAATACACATGACAGAGCAGGGAGCAGCAATTCTTGAAACAGGTCAACCATTTCTCTTCTGTCGCACACCACTTGCACGGTTTCCAAAAGGACTGAAGAGATGTGCTCTGGTCAGATCTTTAGCACAGAGGAAAGACATCAGAGAGCACAGTGGGCAAACCCTCAACCTGTGTAAGTATTCATAGCTTCACTAACTTCAACAGAGGCAGACAGACAACTACCTACTCCTTTGGGCATGCTGGCTCTTTGTATAAAGCAAGTATGCTTCCTGGGCAATGAGGATATAGCTGAAGCTGTATTCTTTTCACTGCTTACTTATAATTAAGGAACTAGAAAGTTAAGGGTTTACAATGACAATCAGCTTTCTCAGAAACTGTTAGAACAACATTCAATCCCTAACCCCCCACGATGAGCTGGGATATTCCTTAATTGTTTTTTTACATGCCATTTGTGCTTTGCTTTACACTGGAGGTTTTCATCAGCAGATCACCTATTTTAACAGATTGCTCAAGACTCCACATGGGAGGAAGAAAAGGGAGGAGGAACCGGGTACCTGTGTACAAATATTAATGCATCAGTGATGCTGTTTTGCCAAATATTGGTACATGACATGACAAGTAAGGCATGTTAATTCAGCAAATACAAATATTTCCTTCTCTCATCCCTGTGGAACAATGCACCACATGGATTTTGGAAAGCTAAACCTTATATTTTAAATTGAAAATTAATTTATTACTTAACCCAAATTATTGGGGTTTGCTACAGAAGATGCTGAGTCAAATTTTATGGCAAGCCACTACAGGAGAAGGTGAGGGAAAAGGTAGAGGTGTAGCAAATAGGAAAGGCATGACAGGGAGTTGTTTCAGGAGAAAGTGGTATGAGGTAGCTGCCATTTAGTCCTTAATAAGTCACAGTCTTTTAGCAGCAGCTCACTTACTCCCTTTGCTCTGTGGCACCTGCACTAGGGTAAGTTTCTCAACACAGTGGGGAAAGAGAAGCTTGAAAGATGTGCCATAAACCTGGAATCCCCAAGATATACTCTTCCAGTAGCAAATTTTTAGGCATCAACAAATTGAAAACATCTGAAATTACTACACTGCAAGTGGTTGCCAGTGTAATTTAGAATATTAATTTTAGCTGGGCATTTGTTTTGGACAGCATGATAAAACTGCATATAGCGTGCTCTATTATCAGCACCACCACTGCTGCATGCCCCAGTGAGCCCATCCGCTCTCTGTGCCCTTCCTGCAGCAATACCTGACCTGTTCTGAGGGCACCCTTCTGACTCCCCTTACTGCCCGCCACGATGCCTGTGCACTTACTAACACTGAGAGCTATTTCTGTCTGCCATTTCCTACTCCGTGCTATCCACCTACAACTTGTATTTTGGTTAGGAGATCTGAGAAGAAGGGAACAGACCTGCCAGGACAACTCCTACAGAGGCTGCCCAGAAGATTTAAAAAATATTCTTCTGTCATGTCATGGTTTACCTTCCCCCCATTTCACCTGTCAGTTAAAGGCAGCAGAGGGAGGGGAAACTGTGCAACAAAGAGCGAATGCTAAAGCAGAGAAGAAAACCTGTTTCACCTGATCCTTCTCACCCTCTAGCCTAGGAAACATTAAAACAACTGAACCAGCAGGTTCAGACTGACAAAAACTAGTGTTTCCATATTTGTACAATCTGCCTGTGTGTTTCTACATTCCCAATAGGAAAGGAAGTACTGCAAAAAAACCTCTTCTGCTAATAATTTCACCATCATTAGAAATGGGATACATCAGGCCATAAAAGATCCCCATCTAGAAAATGACTGGAGCAAACCATGGATACACTCTCCAGCACCTGTTCTCCAGGGAGTTTGAGAAGCCTGTTATATGAAACAGTAAATAACTATTCCAAACCCAAGTATGGGATTGCAATTTAAATGAACCTTCTAACTTTCTGAGCCTCATTTGAGACATTTCCAGAATATAGGCTGGTTCAAGGCATGCTTATTGCCCCTTTAAAAGAGACCACATAAAATGGGGTTGCACAGCAGGCCCTTTCCTGGAGAAGTTTTGTTTCCTTCCTGTCTGGCTGTGGCTTAGAATAAAAGAGTCTAGACCAAATTATTACGTTTTTTATGCAAAGAAAGAGGCTGGTCCTGTCAAAAGACACAAGAAAAGGACTCCAAAAATACAAGTTCATGTCCTGCTGTACTGATGACTTAATTGTTCATTTTTGTGCAGTGGTTGTCATTTGATTTGGGCTGATTATTATGTATCATACTGAATATTTCTTGCATTAAGTCCTTAAAAACTGAAGAAAAAAAAAACAACTCAAAAGCTATTTAGAAATCGTAACACCTCAAACAAATCTGATAATTCATTCCCTCTGGGTTTCTGAGCCTTTTAGTTCCACACTGAGGTCACGGTTTCCTCAAGAACCATTAGGTGAAGAAGTGTTTGTTGTAAGAGTAAGCACTAGGACTTGGGGTCTCCCTGAAAGATTGGCGCTAGAGGGAGTGACAGTAAGGTTGCATATATCTGGATGCATTCATGTGTTTGTGCATGCATGTGAATATATGTGCAAGATGAGGCTTCTGTAGGCTTCTCAGGGGGGAAAATACCTGCTTGTTTCCTACCATCTGCTGCCTAATGTCCACCATGGTGCCAGTTCCAACATGCCCGCTTCTCTAAGACCATTAGAGAGTTACCCTGGTATTCCTCAGTGGGACAACACTGAGTCACAAAAAAACTCAAGTGATAATTGCCTCGTGCCTCTCTGTGCAGTGTGAGAAGAAAAGGACTCTATGAGGGCTCCAGCCTACCTTCAGGGTCATCCTAACCCTGCCTATAAACAAACCCTGAACAGCAATTGCCATGCCAAGTTGCCAATTCACCTGGTACTATCCTTGGGGTGCTTTTCATGAGGTGCTGGCTGGTTCATGTTTGATTTATTAAGGCCTTCTAGCATGAGCATCTCTCATGAGGGAGAACTTGTCTGCTCAGAAGGACCTGCTGTAATGATACCAATCAAGTTAAGCAACTAAACTGTCAAAATATTGCAGATCTCAATTTCTAGATTTTTATTATGCTAGAAAAAAAGTGGAGTGGCAATTACTTAATGGATAACATTAGTGCTATGATTGTAAAAAACTTACTCGAAGGCATATGTTTTATGGGCTTAGATTTAACTTTTTAAATGAAAAATCATCCAATTGGAGAAAAATAGCTGGGATAAACTTCACTTTTTAAACTCAGACTGGTTGATTCCTCCCTATTATGACTACTTGCAGGGAATGAAAGTTCCAAGAATGTCTAACTTCCGTCTTGAAAACTACAACCATAAGAAAGAGTTATCACTCAGAGAAAATCTTGGAAGAAGCTTTGAGGTTACAGCTAAAGATTTTAGTAGAAGTACAGCTGGGTGGTTTTTTCTATCTCAAAAATCATTTAAGAGATCTCAGCACTTCAGCTGACGGTCTGGAATTACATGAACATATTTGCAAACTCTCTAAAACATATGTTTTTCTTTGAAGCCCCACAAATTTCCCTGTGGCTGCCTAATGGAGCCTCTACTCAAAAGCGTGATACACAAGGTGACTTGTGGTGATGGTTATGTTCTGAAGGTGAGAGTGTGTCTTCTGGGCTTTCCCTCAGCCAGCCCAAGCACTTTCTGGTATCAGCCTGGGCTCCCTGGAGGTCAGGAGAAAGCATTAAACTTTCAACAAGTTTCCCCCCACAGAAGGGACATGTGGTACCCCTTTCAGAGCTGCTTCTAAAGATACCATTGAGAGTAACTGCTGACTTACACAGCCGCTATGATTGGGGCACCTCATTCCCATTTCCATTACCAAAACTAGCTTTCCTTTGACGTGTGTTCTCTTTGTCAGCGGTCTGTTGGTCAGAGACTGTCATTCTGTGCTTCTGTGGGGCTTTTTACGCACAATGTTCAAAACATAGACAGCATAGTGCAGCAGAAAAGTATCTAATTTAAACCAGGCTAAAATAAAACTTAATGCAGAGAACTTCAGCCACAACAGGGTTTGAGCAGGAAAGGCCTTCACAGGGCAGCTACTAGGAGATAAAGGACAGGAAAGAGGTGGTACATATCCCCTTCCCACTACTCCACTAACTTTTTTGACAAAACCAGGACCTAACAACTGAATAACAGTACATAAACTCCATCAACTCATGTTAATCATTTTCTTCTCTGCCTTGACACAGAAGCCACCAGCAATGAAACTCCACACCAAAGCTATTCTGGTCATCTTTCAGCTTGATATCTCCACTGTGCACAAAGTGAGATGCAAATTTGAGAGCCGACAGGAATTCTCAACCACATTGCACCTGCAGTCTGATGACTTCAGGATTCATTCTCAGCCAGAGTTGATTCATGTGATCAAACCAGCAAGAAATCCTGTTGAAGGCAGTTACAGCATAACTTGCCTACATGGGAGATTCATCTTAGTGGTGGGCTTCCATCTTAATGCAAGGAAAGTTTCTGTGCCTTAGAAATCTATTTGCTCTCCTGTAACTATGAAATCTTGAAGCTGTGTATGTACGTAATATCCCACTGATGACTTATGGCAATCAGCTGCACAATTTAATGACATTTTATGAAGATTCCTGAGTTAATTTCAGATACAGTCTTTCCCTTTTTGTTGTACATACTTGTATTTCATCTCTTATTTGCCCTTCTCTGCTCTATATAGACCTAATCATCTAGTATCCTCATCTATCAGTCCATCAGGTCTCTGACAATGTATCTTACCTTTTTGTTGGGTTCTTATCTTGCTGATAAATATGTTATAGATGTGAGGATAGAGGAAACAAAACCAGTATTCAAGACAAGGGATTTACATAATGAAGTCTTATTCCTGACTTTGTATAGTTAAGACCTTAAGACCACTGTTGCCCATTATTTACAGCAGTGATGTGATGTGGCCTCGAATCCACAAACCATGCCTGCCGCTGAAGCTCTCAGGTGTTGTGCATAACCACAAATGGAAGAAAAAATTTTGTATAGACTTGAGAGTGCGAAAATCACAGACACAAACCTATCACATGTAGCCTCATGCAAACCCATCAAAATGCAAAGATTAAAGCACAAAAAATATACATTCACAATACAAGGGAAAGCCAAAACCAAGGACACCTCTAACTTTTTCATGAAGTGACCCGGGCACACCCTGAGGTTACTGCCACTGTTTTTGCTGCTGCTTATTCTCAGCAATTTCACGGAGAGTAGTTCTATATCTGATCTTCCTTGTTAGCAGCATTGTTAGTAGCTTTTCAGAGCGAAGTAATTCTGTTTTCTGGGAGGGATAATTTGCTATAAAACATTCCCATGTGGGGAGAGAGACATGCAGCAGGAAGTTTGTGGAAAAATACCGTGGGATTTTTTGTTGTTAAGTACAAGGGATACGCAGAGGTGACAAGGCTTAGAGGAGTAACCAAGGTAGCTAATAATTCTGTTGACCAACATGCTAAAGAAGAGAGATTTTGCCAAAAACAAAGTGAAAAAGAGACAAAAAGAAGCAATAGGACAAGAGGAAATGGTCTCAAGTTATGCCAGGGGAGGTTTAGACTCAATATTAGGAAAAAATTCTTCACAGAAAGGGTTATCAAGCATTGGAACAGGCTGCCCAGGGAAGTGGTGGAATCGCCATCCCTGGAGGTATTTAAAAGACAGGCAAACATGGTGCTGAGGGACATGGTTTTGTGGTGGTTTTGGCAGTGTTAGGTTGAGGGACTTGATGGTCTTAAAGGTCCCTTCCAACCTAGATGATTCTATGATTCTAAAAACCCATGGTTTTGAGGCCATGTTGTAAGGATACTTTTCAAGGAATTTGCTGTTTGTTGCAAGGTGAGTTTGATTTTTTCTAAAAAGCCAGTGTTAAAGGCTTTTAGAATTGCAAAAGAATTCCAAGGATTAAAAAGATGAGAGATGGATTGGTCCTGTCATGAAAAGAAGAAATGGAGAGGGAACAACAGACAAGAATAGTAGTGGCAAAGGAGTGTGGGAGGCAGAGAGAGGGAGAAAAGGCAAAAAAGGATCAGAAAAGTGAATGACAGGAGGTGAAAAAGGAGATAAATGGAATTATAGATGTGGAGCTTTGTGCTCATAGCATTTCCTGTTTTTTCTTAAAAGGCTGGTTCCTGCAGCAAGAGTTGAGAACATGCTCATAGATACTACGAGCTTCTTGGTAAGAGCTGCCCAGACTTTTAGGCTGTCACCTCCATCATAGTAAATCCTCAGCGTGTTCCTTCTGCAGAACACACTTGTATGGGGAAGAGAGGAATAATGACCGGGATGACCATCACTTCACTAGCAGTCATTACAAACCTGTTGGCCTTTTGACACACTTCATTCTTTTCAAAACTGCATACCAAGGGGAGGAGGGGGTAGCTTCTATTTTTGGATGTCTACCTTAAGACAAATTAACCTTCAGTTTTGGAGCTGCTATGCATACAGGATTTACAGGTGCTATACAGCCCTGGAAGTTGTCACCCAAAATAAAACCACTGCAGTTTATACACTTGGAGAAATACGAAGCACAGTTTTCATCCTGTGTGATCATTGATCTACCCTTGGAGAACATTTTGAGATGCCCCCACTAGTGGTACTTAGTGCTGCTCCACAAACATACCTATTTTCTAAGCATAGACGATGCTTTTTGCCAGGTACCTTTATCCTGTAGCTTAGTAACTCTTTCACCAGCTGCTCACCAGCTATCTGCTCTATATGAGACTCCCCAGAGCAGTTCACAGTTGCAGGCAGCAACACCAACTGTTCATACATTGCAAGTGAGTATAATTATATATAGTATGAGTATATATATATATAAAATTTATACTCACGTCCAATGTATGAACAGTTGGTATTGCTGTCTGGTTTTGTATGGAATATGTGATGAGAAATGAATTTAAAAGGTCTCATTGTAACATGTACAGCGAATCTTGGGTTAGAAACCAGAAGTGTAATGGCTGCCTGGCTTTGCTTCTCTTCTGCAGGTTCCTTACTACAGCACACCGCAAGATCTATGTGAGGACTGACCTCCAGTGGGTGCAAGATGCCATGGAAATATCAGATGACAGGTCAAAAAAAGACCTTCCAGCAGAGCTGTAAATGCCAGTCCTAACACACAAAAGGCAACACAAGCTCCCAAACCCTAAGGCAAAGTCAGTCCAAAAACTACCTCCAAGAGCACATCAAGGAATGCATTTTTTTCAAATACTGTGCCCACTCCTGATACTCCTCGAAGACCATATCATCTTCCAAATGCATTCATAAAGCTCCATTCACTCCCAAGCCCACTCTTTCTCCCAGCCTTAGACGGGACTTCCAAACGCACTCTCAGAGCCACAGTCGCTCCTGAACCCATTCATCAGTGACAATGCAACCCTACGGCAGGTGACTAAACATGGCACCAAAAATAGCAAGAAACAGCAAACTAATCACCTGCACCTTGAACTACTTGCAACTGCTACTCACTAGGCAGCAAGAAGAAGGTCTTTGAACAAACACAGGCTCCATTCAACCCTACATCTCTGTATTTTCTGGGAATTACCTACTATATGAGGTAAATAGCCATTCGGCTGTAACTACATCATGAGATAGGGGAATGTGTATATCATACTGGCTATTGCTATTTAGATGGAAAGAAGGGATTTGAGTTCTCTGAGCCTCCAGAGCCCTTTGAGTAAATCCATGCTCACCGAATAAGCCAAAACAGCTCCTTGAAGCCACAGCATTATGTTATTTCACTCCAGTAAAGAATCCTGCTCATGCAGCTGAAGATGACATTTGGTGGTTCAGACTTTGCTGAAATTAAAAAAAGGAGTCTCAGGTAGACCAAAACATTTTGCAAATTCATGTTCACCTTGGCAAACTATTGGGTTGAGAACACAAACAGCAAATCCCACAAAACTCCTGAAAGGTTTAAGTGTTTCAACTGTCTAAATTTGTATTTAATATTTAAATTTAAATTCTAAAATTATATTTACTTTCAGATTTTTAAAATTGTATTTTTAATAATTTAATATATTTTTATATAATATAATGTTTAATTTTAAAATATCTTTCAAAGCTTGAAATAAAATAAATCACAAAGATTAATTTCCTGGAAAATTATTTGAGTTTGGTTTTATAGCTTGCATTTTGGCCTAATTTGAGAGCAAATGAGGAATAAGTACTCTTGCAAACCCTCCCAAATCCTGGCATTGACGCTAACATGGTGTAGGATGAGGTACTAAACATATTAGTTGTTACAACTAAGGAAAGAGATATGAGAAGTCTGAAATCTGGCTGAGGAACCGACTAAGTTCCAGTAATTCACTTTACGCTTGTCTGTTACTAAATGAGTCCAACTTAGCCCATACCGAGTAATTACAGAGAGCATTTTAGAGGGCTAGTACAGAGATGGAGGTGATCAGATATCTAAGGGTGGCAGAAATAATGTTCTGATTCATTTTTAAAGCCACTTGACATTTACACATATGACAAAGTGGTGGGCTGGCAAGAGGGGGCTAATGGAGGGGAAAATACATCAAATAGGGAAGCCACAATGAACAAAGCAATTGTTGTATGAGGGTGGTTGGGGGAAGGTCCAGCAACCTCAGTTTTACTCAGATAACAACTGTGGAAATTATCTTGCATGGAGCAGCTTTCTTCAGTGTTCAATGCAGTGTCCTGATCCCTACCAGGCACTGCCCTCAATAAAAAACACAGACATTGTCTTCACAGAAGAGCAGAGAGAGAAGACAGAGGACACAATTTAGCTGCATATTTGAATCCTAACTTAATACAGTGAAGGATTATTTATGACCACCTACCACCTAGCCACCTGTTACACCTTTCAGTAAATGTTTAACAGCTGCCCAGGGCATAGACACGGCTGCTTTGAACTTGCTGTCATATAATTAGCTCATCCCTTAGAGAAGTCAGTAAACGAAGAAAAAAGGATACCCTTAAACCTAGGAAGCTTGCAATTCTAGGAGTCAATTAAAATAATGTATTTAACAAATCAACTAACCTATAATTTTTTCCTTACAAATTTGAAGAAGCTGCTAAATGAACCAAGATCCTTTGTGGCATACAAACTCCCTTCATATAGAGAACAGCATCAAAGGAGGGAGAGGAAGTCTGTTCTACTGCAGTCTAAGCCCACCAGCAGATAAAGACACTTGGAGCAGAGCATCACCACGGTTTGTGCAGCCTTATGCTGTAGTGAGTTTTTCTCCTCTCCCTTTTATTATTTCAGATTAAATTTCCCAAGGACATAGTCCTTATCTACCCTCACTGTTTCATGATAAACAGAAAAAGGTCTATCCTGTACTTCAGCTGGAGCAAGCAAGACTAGTTCTAAGGGCTTCATGAAGCCTCCCTTTCTGTCTGGCTATATCCACAAATCTGCTATCATGTGGGGCTTGCTTTCGCCTTCAACAGAGCAGTCCTCACAGGCAGCATTGAAGGAGTGAGCCTGGAGGCGGCTTTCTAGAGTACAGTGAACATGAGCAAAAACAGGCATCTTCCAAGCCTCCTAACATTCTTAAAAATGCTGCCAGACCCTCTTTGTAAGCAGTAGATCTTATGGACAAATCATGCAGTCCTATTTATTTCTCTAATTCTCGTCTGTCAGTTCAGCTGTGATTCTGGGGCACAATAAAGTCCTTCTGCCTATTCACTTGATGTGATTTTTTTACTTGGCAAACACCAGTCATGGCTTCCTGTGGCAGACAAGTGTTGCTGGTGCTCTTGCAGTCAAGTGGTAAACAGTTCCAGAAATACTCAGTCAGTCCAGCAGCACTGTATAATCACTATCCTTTTACTCAAGCAAAATTATTCCCTTTGATGCCAGCAGGAATTTAGCAGAATACAGATGAAGGACTTGCAGAATTTGGCCTGGTAGTTTTAACTGGCCAAAATCATGGTTGCTTTAGCTGATTATTTCCATGGGAATTCTTTTCACTGTTTCTCAAGGGGGTTACTGGAAAGTGCTTCCACACTTCAGAAGAGCTGATTCAGATCTGATGGGGGCCGGGGGGGCGCGGGAAGGTGGTGTGTGTTAATTTCAGATTGTTCAGATCAACTAACCCTTAGGTGCTTTTCCCTGCCAAGTTCTCTCATGGATTTATTCAGCACTGTATGAATGACTGCTTTTCTGCTTCTGCTTCTGCTCCTGCTCCTGCTCCTGGGTTGTACGGGCCACCGCAATCGAGCAAGATTCATGTTTCCTTCAGCCAGAACCACCCTTCCAAGTCTCCAAATGCAAGCTGGTAGTCAGAGAGGAGTCAGTGATCCTCCACGTACAGCTAGGTAAGACAAGAAGGCAAAAGAACTGCCAAGAATGAAATAATACTGCATGAGACTACATTTTTATGCGAGCTGCTCCATCTCTCTTTCCTGGCCTCATATCAAATCAGCTAGAATTACAGAGCTAGCTGTAACCCAGTTATAAACCCATTCCAGACATGCAAAGAAATGTCTCTCCTTACTGTAGGCCAGATTCTTTGGTGTAAAATATGGATGCCCTATTAACTTTCAATTTAGCTGATGGACATATTCCTGCAGTTTAAACTCACGGATTACAACCTTAACTGCTTAATCTCTTTCTGTTCCTAATTCTGCAAACACTTGTTGAACAGATTTTGAGTTAACAGGTTTCAAGAAGATGGTCCAAGCATCCAAACAGATGCCTGCAGGCATACTCCATCACTTGAAATAGCTAGTGAAGCTCAGCCTTGCTAGGGGAAGAAGGGGTGGGCAATTGGGAAGCACAGTGACTATCTGGGTCTCCTGTGCTTCCTCTGGGATGCAGGGTTGCACAGTCCTTTCATCAGGGTCTCTACAAAGCCTTTATTATGCCAGAGACAATTCTCTGCTAACCTTACTGGCTTAGCTGAGTGTAAGCAAAATTCTCCTTACTTACACAATGACAAATGGTCCTTTTGTCATCAAAAGCATGTTTTTGCTTTTTGTTAACTATTCAGCAGGGGAGTTTTCCCCTGAAACAACAGTAGATCCCATATGTGATGTGATGAGGAAAACACAGCATATATCTGAGTGCATTGTATGCTGATAATGAATGATTTGGACTTAAAAACATCTTGGACTGCTGCTAGTGATGAGAAAGAATCCTTCCTAACAACTGAAACTAAACAATCGACATCTGAAATCATGAAGAGTTCTGCTTAGCAAGCCTTGATATACAGGATTTGATGGCCGAGGGACTGAGAATAGGCTAGAAAGACTGTACTACTCCCATAACAGTGCTATGACCATACCTTTTGTAGATGAGTAGCAACAGGGAGTTGTGAAAACACCCAGCAGGCTGTTCACCATGAAGGAAGTGCTTTTGGCCAGCTGATGGACAACTATCCATGCCAATACTTTTGGACCTTGCTGGAAAGTCTAGAACTAACTCGAGGCCCAGAACTGACCTCCCTATACAATCACTCTCTAGACAAACCAAGATGTTGATTGCTCAGCTTTTTCTATGCTTCATAAACCCCTCTGGACACTTTCATAGCCCACACTTCAGGTAGCACAGATCTAGATTGTATTTATTAATCTCCCTTCTTGCTTCCTCTGCTGGTACCCATTAAACACTGCTGTAAATCCTGAGAAGGAAGGCTAGTTTTGAAGGTGTTCAGGCTGGAACCACTCTGTGGAGAGAGGACATCAGGTTCTAGGCCCCTCAGTCTAGATCATCTCAATACCACTATATTCAGTTATAAAACCAAATTACTTTTCACACAGGGGATAGTCTCTGTGGTCACCAGCTTGTGACTAACACAAAAGGCAGCCAACGGCTGTAACAGTAAAGATGCCAATAGTGTTTCTATAGCAATCTTCACAATCCCTATCCCTTTTACATCTTAGAAGGTGGGATAGTATATGCAAGGCTGGAAATTCAATCTGTGCTTCCTTTGTGAGTGTAATGCACTTTCCCAGCTGAGTTCAGGTGACTGGAAACATAATGCTCTCTCCCTTCTAAACCAGACAATGAGCATCAAGGAGGGGCCAAGCTAACAACATAAATAGGATGCTTTCTGCAGAGCAGAAAGAGAGGTCTTATTTTGAAATATCCATTTGAGCTATTTGCCAGAGGCAGATAAGCCCATTCTCCATGTTTATTTATGCAATCAATGCTAAGGTGAGCTTGTTATTCTCTCATTTTCAATTCAAGTCAGTCAGTGTTTTTCTTCATATCCTTATGTTACCCATTGTTTAGCAGAATGCAATAAACTGAAGAATTTTGTTATAACCATATTCCTTTGCTATGAGTTCTGGTACAACAGACCTCTATTACTGTTATTTTGCACCTACAGTATCTTTCACCCAAAGCATCTCCAAGCAAATGAAGCCTTACAAATGCTTATGAAGTAAACGCAGTGGCTTACTTCTTCTACAAAAATGCACAAAGAATTAATGAGCACTGAAATTCAGTAGCTTTGTGAAACTGTTATCCCACAACACTCTTCAAAAATTCAGGATGGAGAGATAAATGCTAAGGGCCTGCTGCTGAACTGGGGAACGCTGGCAGAGCTGTCTTGAAATCAGTCTAACAGAGATCAGCACATTGACTTGAAGCTGCACTATTCCAAAACTGTAATTACAGCTTGACATATCTTTCCTAACAAAGAAAATTCTGATCCCCTAAGATAAAAATGCAATACAGAAACATCGCAGTTCCAAAGAGCTTTTCTTGATTCATTGCGTGGTTCCTTCCTAGTGACCAAGCAGGCTCCACAAGGACTCCAACAGGATTCCACAAGACTCCGTCAAGCTCAGACTGCCCCTAGAGTTTAACAGGAGACCAGGCAGCACTAGGAGCTTGGTGGGACATGCTGCAGCAAGGAGAGGGGAAGCGCTGACAACTGTGTCCCCAACATCAGGGAAGCAGATATCATAGCATTGCTGCGAAGCAAGTGCATGCTGGATACACAGATTTTGTTAGGAGCCCAAAAGCCCAAAGAACCCTTGCTCAAGACAGCATGATAATGGTTTACCTAATCCACTCTCTATGCCAAGGGATAACAGCTATCCTTAAATTCTTGGCAGTAGCCTGGAGAATCCCCAGAACTGAAGTCCCAGAGAAGCTAGGATGTGTTTCAAATAAACAAACAAAATGTCTCAACTTTTTTTCCTCCAAATAGAAAAACTGTTTTCAGTTGTACAGAAAGTTCTAGAGTTTTTTCTGTTTCCAAGTGGAAACAAAACCCCTTTTTTCCTGAATTTTGTAATTTCCCAAGGGTAAATAATCTCGAGTTTTCACTACCTCTAGCTGTAAAAACTTAACATTTTGATAGGCTTTCCTACCTGAGAGTGTCTTGTTGCATAATGAACATCTATTAAGACTTTGTGACAACTGCAGCAATTAGGCATTGATAAATCTTACCTATCATCATGTAATGACTAAAATGACACAGAAGTTGAGTGGCACATCTGTTGTTAAACTACAAGTAAGTGTTAGACCTAAGAACAGAGTAAAAGTCTTTTTCCAAGTCATTCCTGAGTCTTAGAAAATACTCCAATCTGCCAGGCTCCTGTCTTTATTATTGCTTTATATAACAATCCATCTAATTAAAAACATCCAAAGTACTATGCAAAAATTTCAAGTAGTATAAATCATCACTTGCTTACCTACTATTTAGTGGATTCTTTAAACATATGTCAAGTCTCAGTCATCTCCAGAAAAGATCTGCTGAGGAGAGACCTCTAATCTGTAATGCAAGAACTTTCTTATTGCAGTCCATCCATGCATCAATTTTATGTATTTTTCATAAAATTTTGTATGTACATCCACATCAGAAGACAGAAATATTTTCTAAATTGAAAAAACAGATGATGAACAAACATATGTGTAACGTTAGGAAGAAAGCAGAAAGTTAGTTTGACTGTATGAGACTGAGAATGGAGTTGATTCTCCATTGTTCGCTGCTTTGGTTCGTTACACACCTGGTAAGAGATTGAATGCTGTAGGTAGAATTGGGGTTCCATGTAAATCAGTCATAAAACAGTCCTGATTCAGTGGTCTCTAACACTCAATTTGTACTAGAACTGACTTGGGGGGGCGACACCACAACTTTATCAAGGGAATTTTTTTCAAAGCTGTTCACTAATGGTTTTTAATCCTGTATGTCAATGATCTTTTTTTTTTTCAGCTTCAAAATTCAGAAGGAAAAAAGTCACAAAGATGCGATAAATTATCTTTTTTCGTTAGGTCAGTGTTGCACTCCCTAAACGTGCAGATCACCTCCAGGCAGGGTAGCTAACCACTTTTTCTTTTATTTTTGTTTCTAAGGTGGCAAGCCTAACAGAAATCCATGACTTAAAGGAAGCTTTCAGAAGCTGTAAATTGGTACATTAAGTCCTACTATGTTGTTTATGTAGAAAACTCAAACAAATACTGCCAAGTGTATAATAAAATTCCTTACACCACTGAAGTACCTCTCCTTCTCTGTCCTTATATATATACTTTCAGGAACTGAACATCCTGTCTCAGATGACATAACTAAATTGCAGCTAAAAACACTGATAAATGGTAGCTCAAAAAAAACAACCAAAGACATCAGCTCCATCCTCAGTGAAGGCAGTGTTTTTAGAATGACAGCTATTTCTGAAAAACAATTTGAAATAAATTGTGTATTAGACAGACAGATACACACCATCTAGACAGAAGCATAGATGATTTGTTTCAGAAGAGTTTTCAGAAATAACCAGCACTGTTTCAACCTCCTCATTTTACATAAATAGCTACAGATATATTTTACATGCATCCATATATACAGGGTAAGATTCTTACCACTGTGCACTGCCAGAAAGGAGAACAGTAGCCTCCTGGTAACTGTAAACCAGCCCACAGTATGTACCTATACAATAGGTCTATCATTAAATACAGATTTAACTAGCCAAGACCCCCATGTTTGTGACATTCCAGCTTAACTTTCCACAAAGGAGTTGAATGGGCTGCTCAGCTGCACAGTGATTATCAGGCTTTTTATCCTGAGCTTTTCTAGTGAGTAGGCAAGGATGTTTTCCCTTGACAGTCTATTTGAGGTTCACAAGACAGTCTGTTCTTCTGTGACTTATTTTAAAGCCCTGTCAGCAGATTCCTCGTCCCAGGCTCTGAAATCTGAAGGTTAGTCCCTCCAACCTTCCCAGATGCAGCGGATGTTCACTGAAAGCTTTTACAATCTTATGACGATAAAAGCCTATTAAAAAATTCAGGTATTTTTCCACTATTAAAATGGGTTTTAGAGCTTTTAATGAGATCCAAAAAATAGCACCAGGTCACAGTGCTGACTTGGTACTTTCCTTTTGCCAAACCTCTGGCTTATACTGGAGGCCAGCATCTCTCTTTAATCTTCTGAGAGGCAATCTCATTTTCTCTCATAGGAGCTGAGCTTGTCCTCTGCTGGTGCTGAGATGCTGCAAGTATGGCTACATCCCAGTATTCGTTTTCTATCTGCCCCTAATTCTCTCCTGGCAACTGTCCCTTTCCTCAAGCAGAGCTAGCTAAGTGGCAAGCAGCTCTGAGGATGAATCTTCACACCTACACAAAACCCCACAGGAAACAGGCTGTGTTTTGTGTGAACACAAGGTGAGCCTTGTGTAGAACTACATGTAAGATGATGTAGGAAGAGGGGACTTTAGTGATTGCTTTCACCTTGGTTTTCCTACCACACTTTCGTTTCAAGCTTGTGCTGTTGTCCCATTTATTTCTGCTGCTTTCCCTGTTACCCTCTTTTTAGTTATTCCTATTACATATAAGCTCTGATCTTTCTTATTTTTAGATCCATCTCTTCCCACACTGTGCTTTGCCCAAGGCAAAAGCAAACATATAAACAAATCTTACAGCCAAACCCCGAGCTCCTCTCTTAGTCTTTGCTGCTCAGCCCTTCACCAGAATCCCTGTGCTTCACAGGTCAGTCCAGCTTTCCTGTGTGAGGCAGCATGAGGTTAGAGAACAGATAAACCATGAATAAGGAGAAGGAGGAAGAAATACCGTGGGAGCTGGAGCCCTGTCACTAGCACTGCTCAAAGCACAGGGCAGGAAGGGACACTTAGCTCTCCAAACCACCCTGTAGCTGGATTCAGCCTCAATGTCCTGTCTGTCTCCCACAGCCAATGTAATCCCTGTACAATGTGCCTTCCCCCTTGCTTCTAAGAGATCAGGACCTTTTGCACCTCTGGTCTAAGCAACAGGCAGAGATCCTTCTGTGCTACAAGGACGCTTGTCCTAAAAGGCAAGGTTACTTTAGGTAATGTAACTTCCTGCAGGGTAGCACAGCCCCCGGCGAGCTGGGAAGGGCACGGACACCCACACTGCCAGGAGCAGTAGGTATAAGACAAAGGTAAACCCAGCCCTCTAAAGAATATGGCTAAAAGCTGGCCACTCCTGATGCTGGACACCCCTGATCTCAGACTTCAGCCACGTGTAAATTGGTTTGTCTGTATTAAAGCAGTGAACCCTGCAGCAGCCCATGTCTTGTACCAGTGTGATTTATTAATGAAACTACATACCCATACACAATATCCAGAGGAAAGGATGGTTGGGCAGGGTTATTGGAAGGGCAGTCATGGTGTGTGTCAGCAGAACGCATCTACCTCAGTGGAGCCAGAAGCAAGACTGAGCAGGAGAGCACATCCCTGAAGCAGACATTGGAATCAGTTTCACCAAATAAGCACTACGCTTGCTACTTTCTTTGAGAAATCCTGCAGAGGGAAGAAAGAACAGATAAAAATCAGTGAAATATTTAAAATATTAAAATAAATATTAAATATTAAAACCAGTAAAACATTCTCCAGATGTGAACAGCAGTCGTTTCATTAATGAAACATCTCTAAGGAAACCATTCTGAGTTGGCCAGAGAAACTGGAAGGATCCCTTCTACAATTGTTCATGGGGAAAAAAAAAGGAAAAAAATAAAAAAGAAGACAAAAAAAAGCAGCAGCATGAGAAACCAGCAGAGCGTGGCCTATCAATAGCCCTTTGTTCTGTTCTTCATGTTTGACTTGGTGAAAAACAAGCCTAGGGCTGAGGATACAACTAGCCAATTGTAAATTTAAGTACGTTTGCTCCTCTTCACACTTGCCGAAACCACTCAGTGGTTCATGGTAGCTTTAGGTTTATGCGAGACGAGACTACAAACAGCAGTACTACCTCAGGACCCCCATAAAAAATCCACTTCAGCACATTGTTCTCCAGCTCCTTATCTTTTTTGAGGCTGTGCAAAATTTAAGCGTATTCTTAAGGATATCTGGGCATGTATGAGCCTCCAGAGATGTGGTTATAGAACAGAGATCCCAGAAACAGCATAGAAGGCTCTGGGCCTCAACCACCAGGGATGTTCTTCTGATTTCAAGAAAAGTATGAGCATGACTGAAGACTAGGAAATTACAATCTTCTCAGAAAAAGAAAAACAAAAGACTTATCTTTTTTGGTGGGGAAGGACTGGATACTTTAATACTGCTGTATAAGTAACAAATCAAAGCTTGATTCCCTGAAGTCAGAAAGAATTTGGACCCACGGAGCAGTACAGGGGGAACTAAGTTTAGTCTTAAGCAACACTAGTTTAAATATTGTGGAGAACTGGGACACATGGACAATGAAACAATTAAAGAGACCATTTTTCAGACTGTCTTCTGCTCTAAAACAGCCCCAGCAAAATGCATGAGTGACACTACCTACAGCATGAAAGCTTAATAAATAGCAAGTATAGTCCATAGGACTTTTGGGGGGTTTTGTAAGTAATTTTTTTTTAATTTTCTGATGAATATTTTCCAGGATTGTTTTTTAAATCTCTAACCCCTACTCAGATTAAAAGTGAAGGTTTTGGAATACAAACACTTGAGCAGAAATTTTTCCCCTTTGACATGAAACTGCACAGACAAAGATTCAAGCCAACTCTGCCTGGCACCTGACAGTGTTCCCACCTTCAGCCTGCTCAAGTCCACCAAGCCCAAGTCAGGAGCAACAGAATTGGCCTATTCTGTTTTTGCTGTAATTCCACCAACTTTATACCAATTTAGACTGGTGCATCTGCCTTGTTGGGACTCCAGTTCCCAGCCCAGCAAAGCAGTCCCGGCCCATTTTCATTAGAAATGTAAATTAATAGGCCAGACTCATATACCAACTTGGAGTAGCCAAGACACAAAGACACATATACCTATCTGCCAGTGCCGTTACAATGCTCATGAAATCCAGCAAGCTGACAGAACGATGAACAGCAAGGGAAAGGTGACATTTCAAATTGCTGCAGTATGATTTACCAGAGCTTATCTGCTAGAGCCCTGAGAGATAGAAATAAATTAGCAAGGTTGGGAAACTGCTGCCCTAACTTCCTTTGTCACAGCCATGAGGGGGAAAAAAAAAAAGAAATCTGTGAACTGTATACCTCAGCATGCTTCTAGACCTGACTTTTGGCTCAATACTCACTTTTTTAAAGGCTATTTTTCCAAATGCAACCAGAGGTAGAAGCAGCACCACATATGTAATTTGTATGAAAAGCAAAAAAGAGTTGCCGTCAACGGGTTAATGCCCAAGTGGCGTGCAGTGACAAGTAGTGTTCCTCAGGGGTGAGTACTGGGACTGGTACTATTTAACATCTTTGTTGGCGACATGGATGTAGGGACTGAGTGCACCCTCAGCAAGTTGCTGACGACACCAAGCTGTGTGGTGTGGTCGACACGCTGGAGGGAAGGGATGCCATCCAGAGGGACCTGGACAGGCTTGAGAGGTGGGCCCATACCAACCTCATGAAGTTCACTAAGGCCAAGTGCAAGGACCTGCACATGGGTTGGGGCAATCCCAAGCACAAATACGGGCTGGGCAGAAAATGGATTAAGAGCAGCCCTGAGGAGAGGGACTTGGTGGTGTTGGTTGATGAGAAGCTCAACATGAGCCAGCAATGTGCGCTCGCAGCTCAGAAGGCCAACAACATCCCGGGCTGCATCAAAAGAAGCGTGGCCAGCAGGTCAAGGGAGGTGATTCTGCCCCTCTACTCCACTCTCGTGAGACCCCACCTGGAATACTGTGTCCAGCTCTGGAGCCCCCAGCATAAGGACGTGGACCTGTTGGAGCAGGTCCAGAGGAGGGCCACAAAGATGATCAGAGGGCTGGAGCACCTCTGCTATGAGGACAGGCTGACAGAGTTGGGGTTGTACAGCCTGGAGAAGAGAAGGCTCTGGGGAGACCTCATAGCAGCCTTCCAGTATCTGAAAGGGAGCCTACGAGAAAGCTGGAGAGGGACTTTTTACAAGGGCATGTAGTGATAGGATGAGGGGTAACGGCTTCAAACAGGAAGAGGGTAGATTTAGGTTAGATGTCAGGAAGAAATTTTTCGCTATGAGGGTGGTGAGGCACTGGATCAGGTTGCCCAGGAAAGTTGTGGAGGCCCCATCCCTGGAAGTGTTCAAGGCCAGGTTGGATGGGCTTTGAGCAACCTGGTCTAGTAGGAGGTGTCCTTGCCCATGGCAGGGGGGTTGGAACTGGATGATCTTTAAAGTCCCTTCCAACCTAAACGATTCTATGAATCTATGATTTATGAGGGAAGTAGCCATTCTACATGAACTGTCACAAATACCATTTTTTCACTGAAAAAAATATCCTGAGTCAAAAATTTTCCTGTTGGACTTCTTCAGTGGAACATCATCAAAAATCAATTCCTTCCTAGTGCTTTTGGCCAGAAAGTGTGATATATCACAAAAAACACTGCCTCAAGACAGCCCTTAAATTCATGTTAGCAAGGTCAGATTGAGGAGATTACCGTCTGCAAGTGTCAGGGAGCGAGGACTCTCCTCCAGATGCTCCTGAGTACTGAGTCTCTCCAGAGGAGATGCACCTTCTGGTGCAATAAGGTTCAGATCTCCATGGGGCAACTGTTGTTATACAACTATGAACAATAACAGAAATGTACTGTGTTCACTAAGACTCTGCTCCAGCTTAAGCCATCTTCTAGAAAGCAGTGTCAAATGCAGAAAGTGACTGTGACATCCAAAGCGCTTGTTACATTCAATTCCAAAAGAGGCTTCTTTAAGTGGACAGGCTTCAGCTTAATACAGAGATAACAAGAGCATCGAGGAGAGAAGCTTGAAGTAAAAAAGATTCAAGCTTAACTCATGTCCAAAACAGAGTGTGAAAAGAAGAAACAAGAAATATCAGGCAAATCAGACCTTACTACAGCAAGAAACAAGTAACAAAACTACAGCAAACACAAAGTTTTGAAGGATTGAATGGAATGAAATGATAAAAAGTAAGGCTAAGTCTTCAATTTTAGATATCACTTAAAGGATGGTTATTTCCTGTGACATGAAGTCTAAAAACCCCCTTTTGCATCAATGTGGTTTTGGTTGAGAGAGAATATAATTCACCACCACCATTGCCAGGGAAGTATGAATGCCAGTGGAAAGGCTCCTATCCAACTACACACCAGATAGTTTTTAGGGTTAAGAGACGTGGCCTTTGTTTCCGACAGCCAGAAGACCAAGATAATATATATATTTCTGTAAGTTCCAAATGCTACTCTACTTTTTCAATTCTAATCCCTTTTCCCTGATACTTGGTTTACAGCTTTCTGTATGCATATGATGCTAACACAATAACTCATTTTGCTTGGAATTATTTCTATACAGTCCACAGGAAATGCTAGAGAACGTACAACTCATTTCAACAGCCATTTGGCAAGAGGAAAGATTTACTTGATGATAGGTGACTTTTTTTTTTCCCAACAAGATTAGAGAGTGCATGGGTTATTCTGCTGCTTCCAATTACACACACCATTTGTCAAGACAGGGTAGCAGTTCAAAACTCATGACCATAATTAGTTTCTTTTCTGACATCTCAAAGACTTCCATTCTGTTGTCAGATCTGCACCAAAAATGGAACCATTTATGCATTGCTTCAACCCAGAGACAACTAGGCTAACAGTCTTCCAGAGTGTCTGGTACGTCAGAGCCCAAAAAATAAAGTGTAAATGAAAATAATAGTTCTGTTCTCCAGCTGACAGAACAAACATTGCTGGAATGTATTTTATGCAAACTGTATATACATATAAGGAATTATTTTTACTGCCAGTTTGACTTTCTTATAGCTTTTTATCTTAAAAGGAAAGCTGAAGATACCGTTCTAAAAAGAGAAAGACATGCATAGATTAATGGCAGTCTGCTGAAAATCAGATTGACTCAGGCAATGTGCACAGTTTAATCTGCAGGGATGTATTTTCAAGGAAAAGTCTCCTTCCTCTTTGATCAGCAGCTGCAGGTGATGAATGCCTCAGCACTGCCTAATGCAGTGAGGAGCAGACTCTTAGAGTCTGTTTGTTGTGCAGCCAAGCACAGCCAGCTCAAGGCTTGTCATCCGTATACACCGAAGCCAGGGACAACCTGCTCCCGCCGTGGGAAAAGATGGGAGGAATCTGGGATGAAGAGCCGTGGGACATGAAGCCTCAGCAGCTGCACGGCCGATGGCAGGGTGGGTGGAGGCTGTGGTCACAGGAAGGGCCAGCCACAGCCTCCCAGGTCTCACACCTCTGCGGCAGCAGCCTGGCCTGCAGGGCTTTGGCACAGGCAAGGCAGGCACCCGTCTTACTGACTGCCCCGCTTACTGCTGCCTAATTCTCTTATACCTACAACTAGCCCTGCAGATAAGAACAGATGACGATAAAGCAGAAAGGTTTCAGTAAAGCTCGGAGGCCACCAATTTCCCAGTGTCCTACCAGTGATGTTTGTATGGTGGTCCTTCTGCACCTCGTTTATGCCTTCAAATTCAGCAGGAGACCATGCAAGCCACGATTACCCAAGAAGTGAGTCATAAGTGCGTAACACTGCAGCCACTCATTCCCAACAGAACATTTTATCTTCTTAACTGTCAAGAAACATTATATGTGCCTAAACAGTACTGTGCAACTTAGCGATAGTTAAAAATGAGCTGGAAAGTCAGAAGTTTTTTTCCACTGATTAAATTCGAGTGAAAAAACCCTTTATTCACAACTATTAAGCCAATAAATTGTGAACAGAAAAGAAAAATCCCATTTCACGCTTATGCTTGTGGTTTGGTGTAAAACAATGACTTTTGTTCCATTTCAATTTAAAACAGAATTGTGGTTTATATTTTTTATTCAAAAAGAAGGAAAAGAGAAAGGCATTTTAAGACAAAGCAAAAAGAAAATCATCGCTTCTCTTCAAAGTACTGACTTAACCTGAAATTTCTCACGTAGCTTTTCCTCAAAGGAAACCCCAGTTTCTCATTCAAAGACAGCATTTCCCTGTGGAAATTCTCAGTAAAATTACTATGTTGCCAGTAGCATAACAAGCTACAGGACTCTGCAGCTCTTAATTCACCCAGTCTGGGACTGTCATACTACACACACACACACACACACACACACACACACACACACTTCCTCCAAATCCTTCTCCTCCTCTACATAAGACTCCCGTCTGTCCTATTTGTGTTCCCATGTTGCTCAACATCCTCCCCAGCACTAATACTTATGCTGCTTTATGCATCCCATTTCTTTACTCTCACCACACCCAGTCGCTGGCCCCTCTCTTCTCCATAAAGCATCTCCCTCCTTGCTGGGTCACGAGTCAAGGGTCAGTCTCGGCAAGAAAAACAAGCAGCCCCTTTTCAGGAGGGCAGGGTTAGGTGAGGAGGAGCTTTCTCCTGGCAAGAAGGAGATTTTGGAGATACCCCTCTCACCTTTACAGTGGCTAGACCCACTTGGGAACAGCTGGGTATCTTTAAAGATTAAGTGGAGGAACACAAAGAAATGCTTAACAAGGTGTCTCCAAAACAGAGGCAAGAGAAAGATCTCATTTCCTGTGATTGTTTATGGCCTGCATCAGAAGCCACAACTGCGATCTGGGTCCCCAGTGTCCTTGGCACCGAGAAAAAGGCAATTCATGCACCATATGCTCCACAACCTACAGAGGCGAGACAAACAGCAAGTGAACGCATCTCTCATCCCATTTTATAGGTGGCATAAAGCCAAGGAGTGACTTGCTGAAGTTAACAGTCCAAGGGACTGAATGCAGCTCTCCTGGCTCTCAGCTCAGCTCCTAAATCCCACTTTCTCTCCTCATTCAGAGCCTTCCTGGCAGAACAAAGGAATTTATGCCTCAAAGAGCAATCCTGTCCTGGCTGGGAGATGGACGATAGAAAGCTTAAAAGTATCATTATATCATAGCTCAGGTAGGAAAATAACCTTCCCACCATGAACCTGCAGCATATTTCATTCACAGTTCCTGTTGAGCTCATATTTCCTAGTGAAAGGGGGGGTGGGATGGTGTTCAGCTTTAGTAGAATTGAAAAGTGATGGAAAACTAACAGCTGAGGAAAACTACTCCTGCAAGGTATCCAGCCAGAGCTCCTGTCTCAAGAGAATGGGAAGGACCCTACAAGCTTCTCAGCTGGACCTCTGATCATAGAAAAAATGTTCAGCTTCTCAACTGGACCTTATAAAAAACATCAGTTATAATGGCAATAAAAAGTCAAGGTTATTAGCCTTGGCAACTGAAATATTCCCTGCTTTGTCAGCATGCTTTAGCTCTATCTGAAGCAACTGCCCTACCTTTTGCAATGACACCTGTCCTCGGCTTGCCTAATGAGACTGTTCATTACATTGTAAGAGCTGTTGGTTTCTTTTTTTTTTTCCTTCCTTCTTTTTTCCTCTCTCTCCGGTACTTATTTTCCCCAGAATTGCAGTCTTCAAGACAAGTAATAGTATTTGTGAAATCACACAACACCTTTAGATGAAAATATGGTATTTTTTTTTAGTTCTCAGAAAACAGAACTACTTTGGTTTGAAATTTGCAAAATTAAAGATTTTAGGGTTTTATTTTAAAATTACAGTTTGAGAGAAATATCTTTTAAACAAAAGCAATTTATTCCTTTAATTAAAAAAATAATGTATCCTTCCAAATGAGCTATACTTTGAAGTTCCATTCATCGCAAACCAGACCACTTTGGTCAGAGCCACCCAGAATTTTGTATATATTTTATGTGTGTGTGTGTGTATACACATACATAGATATGAAACTTCACCAAAAGCCTGTGGGACCATTAGAAGCATTTCCTGTCAATCACTTCCGAAGAAAAAAAAAGTACTGAACACAAAACAGCAATATCTAACTACAAAGGTGTAGCTCTGACAATTTCCTCACCATGAACTGCTTGCAAGTAAAACCACATTTTTACATGTTAGAAAGGAAGCAGGAAGCCTCTGAAAAACTTAGAAGTTATTGGCAGGTATATTGTGTCCATTCTCATGTAAGACTCTGTCTGAAGGTAGGAAGAGAGATGCAGACAAACAATCAGCACCCCAGGTCGCAGTAAATTGTGCCCTTTTAACTTAGCACAAACAAAGACATCAGAGAAGTAGACAAATCAGACAGCCTTGCAAGATGCAGATAGAGTTTTTATGCTTTTTACAATGCAACAGCTTCCAACTAAACTGTAATTGCAAACAGTTTTGCTGGAAAAATTGAATACAGGAGCCCATCTGGATTTGTTGATTGAATCCTGAGCCTCATCCATCACCAATAGAACTCAGAAAAACATTGCTATTAGTGTTCTCTGTGGGCTGAATCAATCCCTCAGTCTCTCAGAAATACCTGTTTAAAGGTGAATAACTACCTGAGGGGACATCACCAGCTTCGTTTAGGTATCATAACAGACATAAGTCTTACAAAACTAAACACTGCCTCCAAAACCCTATCTTTAAGCCCCCCCAAACATTTGTACATTTTCATGAGTTAAAGCGAAAGCTGTTTGGAGAAGGGAGTAGGTGTGGAAATTACTCTAAGTCTCCCTCAGCTATAACCACAGAGCTGGAGCATATGTGACACTGATGAGACAGAATAAGTAACCTGCAGTGTGCAGGAGCCCTGGCCACAGTGGAATCCCCTGCTATAGGCAAAGCAACTGTATTCCCCTGAGATTACCCTGTTTTAGAGGAGATGCATGGTGAAAGAGAAACAAATAGACTTTTCCCAAACCTTTCAGATTTCCAAGGCAGATGAGGGCCTATCCTAATCTTTCAGTCTGATAGACAGCAGTGCTTCCCCAGAAAGGAAGACTGTGAAAGGCAGCACCTGCAAGTATAGAAAAAAAGGTGCGGGGCTTGCTTCATCCACTTTTTGACATCTACATAAAGATGTCTCCATCTCAGATGGAGACAGAGACCACTTAGGATTCCCTTTATAGTCTAGGACAGCGGAAACAAGCACCTCTACAATGTCATTCAGCTGCCTATATATTTAGAGATCTACTTTAGGAAAAGACAAAATAAACTGCTGATATGGCTATTGCTCTTTCTCTAATATAAAGAGAGTCCAAGCAACCCACTCAGACTGCAGGAATCCACACTGGGACTCATGAACTGTGCTTAAAAAACAGCGTGTAGGGTAAAGAAGCAGCATTTACAGTAAAGTTTTTTTGTTTTCCTTTTAATAAGGCAGACTGTAAAGTACTGTCAAGATAACTATTTCCCCCCATCTAGTGGTGGGATTGCATTTTAAAATGTCCCACCCATCTTAGCTGACTGCATTTGGAAACTGATGAAGGTTGCAAATAGTACCACTGCTCTGCAAGATCCCAAAAACCTTTGGCTGTGATTACTGCAAGTCCCATAAACCAGGTCTCAGAGACTGGAAACAGTCCTCACTTCTCAGTTCTTTGCTCTAACCTCCAGATCTTTCTACCTCTGCTTTCAAAAGTGCCCAAAATATATGAAAGATATAAACTTACCATACTAGTCATTAGCTTACTTATTTATAGATTGAGTACTAGGGATTGCCTCTTCACAACTATTTTTAGCACTGCTAAAGAGCTCTGTTATTCATCTGCAGAAACTGCCATTGATATGTCACATCTGCTTCATGGTCAACTCGTCTTTTAACTGTTTCACCAAATGCAAATGAAAGAAGCTTTATTTCTGGACTTGGAACATGGTATACTTGGAACAGGTTTTGAGGCGATAACTCAGCTCTGGGTCAGATTCTCAGCATGTTCAGCTGAGCATCATGGTTAGATGTTTCTAAGCTAGTCCTTGTCTTTACTACACATGTTAAAGTTATAGCACGTTCCTACAGGACAAGTCTGAATTGTGTTTGATTACGGACTACAGACTGTCAAGCTGGTCAATGTAAGAGGGTATATCCTGTTTAATTTTGGAGGTGGTTTTAGGGATTTTTTCAAACTGGGGCTTTCAAAGGAATAGCTTTGTTACCAAAAGCAGAAAAAGTTCCCAGTATACCTATTTTTATGCTGGATCTATGCTCCATACTTATTTTCCTTCTGGTTATTAAGGCCAATTGATTCAAACACAGTAAACCTTCTCTGGGCCTAGGTAATGTTCTCTGAAGTCGTTAGTTTGAATGAAATGGGCTTGAAAGACCAAACACACACAGCTGAGAATTTGCAGAGCACAAACAGGTACACAAAATACATCTCATGCAGACCATAAGCAATGTGTCAAAAAGCCTATGACAAGGCTGAATGTGGAAAAGTCTGTTACAAGGCTGACTATCTTAAGATAGCACAGAATTAAGACAATTCATTGTGGGTTTAAATGGGGCTTAGTGAGCCAAAAAGATATTTTTAATTACCTGCCTTTCCTTTACATCCCCACAGTGCATGGTACATTACTGTAAACAGAAATGCTCATAGATAACCACTTACCTTCCCAATGGGTATGCACCAATAGTAAAGTCACAGTACACCATATAGCTATGTATTTCCAACATGCAGTCAGATGAATAGACAACTAGCTTAATAATATTTTATCTGGTCAAAATTCAATTTGGGTCTTCTCCAGCAAAGCTGTAAAAAGCTTGCTGCTCATCTTACAACCATTGTGTATTCACCCCACTAATTCTTTTGCCCATTCCTGTTCCTCACCTAAAAAAGATTTTTGCAAACAAGTGACAGCACAATTTGTCCTAAATTTATCCTCTTCCACTGACTCCAGATCCAACGTGGACATGGGTTTTCTAGCTCTCTTCTTCACATATTCTTTTGCTGCTCTCCTGGTTTCTGACCAGGACCTGGGGACTAAGAGGAGAAAGGTTTTTCTCAGAAGAATTAAATCACATTTTTCTATCCAGCCTTAGCCTTAAGTGAGAGAAGATTCCAATGCTTCATACAACTGAGAAACACAATCCATTTGTGGGAAATGGGCAGGAAATACACTGTTGAATCACAATTGATGGGGGGTTTATTAAACCTGGTATTTAATTCATTTCATCCTCGTTGGCTTTTCATCCAATGGTATGACTCCATTCCTTCAACTTCTGTGCTGACAGACTTTTATTTAACTCGTTTTATAACAAATAGATGGGAAAGAAATGACTGATCCTGGGTAGAAAATTTTCTTTGCCAAAAGTAAAATTCAAAATGAGAGCAAACAAAGCCTGCAGCTGCTCCCTTGCCTCCCATGCCAACAATAATAACCAGTTACAATAAAACTAAGTCTACCTGAAACGGAGTCAGAAGGTACCAGATCCTCAGCATAAATAAATTGGTGGAACTGAAAGCACTATATTAGCTGGCAAGTTTTGTTTTACCTTCACCTTGAATCACTGTTTTTTATGCCCCAAACCTTGGAAACATGCTATAGAAATAAGGGCTTACAAGCCTGTACCGATATCTCTCTGAAGTCTTGCTTTCACACAATTCACAGTTAGCAACTGAGTCGTCACACATTCCCTCTGTATGCCTCTAAGCCAGTGGGATGCAGTAAAGACAAAACTCTCACATATTCCTCCATGTATTCATCCTTTGGAAAGTTTACTGCTGTTTTAAAAAGGTCTGCATGCAGCAACAGGTAAAAGCTGGGGGGGTTGTCAGAGACCTACTTGGAATCAGAGGCTGAAAAGCTAGTGAAAAAGAAAGCCACAGGTACAGAGAGGGGGCACCATGGCAGTCACCGCACTGAAGTTGGCAGGATCATGTAAACCTGTTCTTAAATAGTACACCCAAATCTGCCTCCTTGCCACAGATTTTCAGTGCCTCTTTCACTGCAAAGCCATTTCTTTTAGCCAAGCTATCAGCCTGAAATTAGAAGAATTTCAACTTACAAGCTGGCTTTCACAGGATGCATTTTGGGGACCAGCAAAGTATCTGAAACATGGTAAATATCACAGAGCACCAGGCAGCACAGATCTGCCACAGATGCCTGTGAATACGTTGCCAGGTAAACATGTATGCCTACAGCCTTGTAAGAACACAGCATTCTTTGGCAAGTAACTGGATTTAACCTGAACAGGCAAGGATTATTTACTTATTTTTCAATTAAAAATAAAATCTCACAGGCATCCTCACTTATGTTTGGACCTTCCTTCATTAAAAAATGGAAAGAAACATAAAGTTTTGCAGTTAGCAGCAATTAAATTTGCTATTTGCTCTTTAGCCTGCAGTTTCAGGGATAGGATGACCTCAGGTAGCACTTCAAGTCTGTCAGCAGCAGACTTGGCTTTTGAACTGTACTCTGGATACTACACAATCAACTGCAAATCAGATGTTTCTAAATGAGGCAAACTGCATTGGCAGACCACTGTCCGAACCCAGTGAGGTGTAGCTGAGGAATAGCACAGCCCTACCAACTACAGCACACAAAGAACCTCTACAAGATGGAAGAATCAGGTTTTTAGCCAAAAAGACTGCTGAGAACCCAAGGATTGTCACAGGATCCAGAAACTGGGATTAGTTAAGCATTCAAATGCTATTAAAACTCACTGCCTGAATTACTTGCCCTCTAATGCTCAAAACCACCAGACAAGAGATATATCAGCCTCTCAGAAATTGAATTGTAACCTCTGGAAACCCCCACGCTTCAGCGAGTATCCTCTACAGTCCAAATGCTAAGGAAGGAGTGTCCGTGCTTTGGGGTCAATGTTTCTGATCTCTCCATGATCCTTCACCAGAAAGGCCTTACCCCAAGCCACTGCTTAAAAACTACAGACGCTAGTGAAAGGGAAGGAAACCGAACCATTGTGCATATTCTCCAACCATTCAGATGGCCACCCATGGTTATAGACAAGTCTCCTCAAACCACAGGTTACTTACTACCTCAGAAGAGCCCTACGACACCACTCTTTTCTCCACATTTCTCCTCCTCTGCAAGCCAAAGCATTACTAAGCACACCAAGCAACCAGCAGCAAAGCCCACTCTTTCCTTCACTAACTCACAGCACTCTCACGAACCTCCTTGCACACAAACCCTTTCCTACCCATGCACTTCACACAGACCCTTCCCCACACACCCCGTCCCTCCACTCATCTAACATTTCCCCTCCAAGTATGTGGCATCACATACGTATTTTCCCCCACCTTACCACGTATTTCACACCACGAAGAAGCACTACTTCCTGGCCACAAGACTGCTGCGCTCTTTAGCAAGCCGTGCTTTCACTTGTGAGACCCAGACCCTCCTCGTGCTGCCATTTTTGTCAGAGGAACAAAATCCTGTGAGCATGGAGCTCCTGCCTTTGGATCACAGCTCTATGATTTCAAGAGAGCTGGTGATATTTTGAGTGAACTGTAGTGACAATGACAAATTTCAGAAACTAAAATCCTCTGCTTATCAGCAGAAAAGGTACAAGTAGCAATATAAACCAACCTGAAACATGACTTGGAGGAATGATTTCCTAAATGAAAAACACGGGTCTCTACACAGAGATGAGCCCCACAAAAAGGCAGGAGTAACCAAAGTTCTTCTACTACCATTATCAGTGGTACCCTACGGCTGCGCCAAGGGCTGCTATTTCTGTCCTTGCCTCTGGGGCCCGCACAGCACTCTGTGGATGGGAAGGGTAAGCAGAGACAGACAGGAGTGTCTCTGGGCTGAGGGTCTCTGGTGGAGGCAGACCTTTACACTGGTCACAACAGCTCACCCCAAAGGCCCGCAGTGGATGCCTGTGTGCCAGTCTATTCACACCTGACTGATAACACCAACTCTCTTCACGTCGGCTACCATGAAACAATCTGCGACTATCAGGTGTGAAATTCAGAGCAAGGACTAGGCAATGCAGGAGCTTGTTTGCCACTCCCAAGCCAACCAGTCTCCTCTAATGCACCCTCTTGGTCTAGGTGTCCAAATGACTCCATAAAAAAACATGAAATGTGTTATTGCCCACACTACCATCGTGTGGGTGCATAAATCAGTGAGATATAGGATGTGAATCATATTCCATGGCAGATAAAATTTCAATCAAAATTAATAAACAAATCACTGGAACCTCAAAAAATCTGAAATGTCACACTCTAACTTTTTGCCTGAATAGTTATTTTATCCTTGACTAGTTGGCTTTAAAAAAAATAAAAATAAAAAAAAGCTGAGTTTTTCCTCTCACAATTTTCCCAGTAAGACCAGAGATGAAGTCTCTTCTCTTCAAGATGCTCTTCAGCTAAAAAGGTGATGGAAACACGAAACACCATACAGGTCTGTAAAATATATGGGTGTTGGCTGAGAAATCAATGTTAAACTTTCATGTCCTTTGTAAAGGGAAAGTCTAAATAGCCCTTACAATCGAATTTCAGACACAGAGAGGATGTGGACAGTGGCAAATTTCCGCTTAACCGCCCCAGAATAAACAACTCTGAACAATCAGACTTCTCAACAGACTTTGTGGCAGCCAGCCCCAGAGTCAGGACAATTTCAGTGCACACCAGCCAGCCTGGCTACATTCAAAACCCCAAGACAGGTGGCAGAGAGGTCACGATGGCAACTCCTTCCATCAGCCCTCTTGCATGAGATCTTGCAAGTTTCAGATCGCTCTAATTGCCCATTTACACCTAAAACTTTTTGAAAATGCAAGGGGGGCACTACAGGTTTTGGAGTAAAACACACGCTCCTTGGACAATGTCTTCCCCAGCAGATGTAGCCAAAGCCATGCCCTAGTAGATACTGGCTCCTGACTAATGAAACAAGCATTTGGATGCTAAAAGATACCAAGCATTATCTGATACAGTTAAAAGACAGTCCATGACTCCAGAATTTATTTCTGTGCATAGCTCAGCAGAACTTCCGCAGGTTGATCTATGTACACAGTTTACATCCTTCCTCTCATTTGTGGCACTCATCTGAAAAGAAAGTTTGGGCTTAATATTTGCTTTTGCTTTCTGTCAGGGGATGAATATCACTCAACAGCACCTGAACATCATCTTTAGTACACACTGTATACATATGCAGTAAGATTTCAGTTCCTGTACAAAATAGGCCCGTTGCTTTTTGTAACAACACAAGCCTCCTGAACGCTGCCCCAGTGGCAGCTTTTAAATGAGTTTTATCCTCCCTGAAGGAGAAGGAGAAGCTTCTGTAGACCGTACACTAGGAAAACTTGGACCCATGGATCCAAACAGCCTATAGGAGTAATAGGGCACATTGTCTGCAGACACACTTAGGCAGTGCCCAAAAACATATGGTAAAAATTCCTGGGTTTGCCTCTGTATCTCTACAGTAACAGCACCAGTGAAAAACACTTCGAATTCTTCCTGTTGTAGGATCAGACAGTTCCTTTTCTGTTTGTATACAGTTAGCAGGACTTTCATGTGAGCCTGCCAATGGGACAGTAATTACACAGCGCAAGCTGCAGGAGTTCTGGTGGAAGCATATACAGTTTTCGGCAAAACAGGAATTAGACTAGCTGTTTCAAGAACCTGCCTTCCTTTCCCCAAAACATATACTTATCACAAAAAATACAATTCTAGGAAAAGAGAAACAACTGGGGTTATTTTATTATTGTTATTATTTAAAGAAAGAAAAAAGAAGAAGAAAGAAAAAAAGATTAAAAAAAAAGTCATTCATTTGGTCATAGGACACTAGGACAGCTTGTGAGGTACGAGGCCTGAATGAGAAACAGGAAATGAAATCTAGATCATTACCTTAGTATATTGAAAATTGCTAGATAAGCCAGTGACCAGCTGCAGTGCTAGGAAAATACAAAGCACTTCACTGACCAGCCGAGTTGGTACAGCGACTGACCATTCCAGTGCTGAAGTACAGCATTGTGCCGGGCTGTATCAACATGCCCTAACAAATGGAGTGCCACGGGGGGTCTTACTGACTCAAGGACAATGATGTGTAATTGCAAGATATCACCTGACTAGAGCCCATTAATCTTTACTGTAACTTCCAATATCCTCAGCAGAAAATGTATGGTTAACTGCTTTGTATGCTCAGAGGCACAGTTGTGGCTCTTTACCTTCACTCCCATGGGTTAACCACATAGGCAGCTGTAAACGTCAGTTTGCTGCAAGTGCAGAACACAGACTGCAAATCCATAAAGGTTGATACTACTAGATTTTTAAACAATTAAACATTTTTTTTGAAAAGAACAGCAGCCACTCAGAATTCAATTGCATTAAGGGAGAGTCACTAAGGACTAGACACTGCTTGTAGGCGCAGCTTTGAACACAGTGATAAGTATCCTGTACTTAGTGGCAGTCCTATGAACACTTGACAAAATACCCAGAGCCTCACTCTACAGTGATGAGACTATAGTTGTTCCTGGCTAGAGGAGCAAAATTCCTGTATGGCAGGAGCAGATTTCAAAGTCCTTGCTCTATTACACTACAACAGCAAATAGCTGGGCAACAAAGCTTTATTGCTTCCCCATCCAAACACTATTTATGCCTCCTCCTTCTCACCCTTCAATTGTATTTTGGAAGAGTCACACATGAGAACAGTTGGATGTCTTTTCTCTTTTTCCTTCATAATTGTCTCCCATCACAAGAAATTCTAAAAAAGAAAAAAGGAAGAAGCAGGGTCTTAAAGAGCAAGAGTCAAGTCCTTAGCTAGCAAAAACTGACTGGCTTCAAATCCCATTTTTCATCAGCTGAGGATCTAGTCACAGTCTTTGATTTGTTTCCTCAACAAATTATGACCTAGACTCAAGGAACATACCATGCAGCTGCTCTATAGAAGGCATGCAATTTGCAAACTAAAGTAATAAATCCATATAACAAGGCTTTGGGAAAACAAGTTTCTTCATATTTTTCCCTCCTCAAAGAAAACAACTAAATACATCAGGCTAGTGTCTCAGGATTTGGATGATGACGCATAATCATTAGTGGTGGCCCTCACTGAAAGTGCTCACTAGCCAACAACTCCTACTGTCCCCTTTGGGAACAGCCAAGAGTGAGATTCTTTTGAAAATCTGGCCCTGGAGTGTTCTGCACAAGCTTTGAAGTAAAGCCATCTGAGCACCCAGCCAGACCACTGAATGCAAGCAAAACTTTGAAGAAATGACACAAGTCGTTTCAAATTCCCAACCAGCACCAGCTTGCGCAGCACTGATAACTCCAGGCTGAAAGCAAAAAGACCTGACGCATTCATCTTGGTACTCTGCAGGCACAGATCTCACATCAGTGATGGGAAACCCTTGAGCCTCCAAGGGCCCTTGTGAAATGATTGGTCTCAGTTTTGTGCCTGTGAGTCCATACTGCAAAGCAGTCACGTCAGCAACCCCCGTAACGCACTTACCAGCACAAGGACTGTCCAGGCCCTCGTGACTGAACTCTTCTCCCATGCCCAGGTCTTACAGGTAAGGCACCAGGTGTGCTGACTCGGCATTTACCTTGGCTCTTCCTATGCTGCTGTAGCCTGCAAGGAGGAGAATCTCACCTTTAGAGGTTGTCAGAACAACACTTCTTCCCAGAAAAATAATGCTTGCAAATCAAAAACAAATCCAGACTGGCAAATTTAGGGAAAAACAGAAACCAAAGTTGTGCCATCTGGTGTGATAACGGCTCCCAAATGATTAGGGCTTCAGGAAAAACTGTTTGGGTTTTAACCTGGCACTGAGAAGGCAAATCAAGAAGGAAGGTACTTAAAATCCAGTGTCATTTGATCACCTTATAAAAAGGCAGTATTGTCTACCCTGTGCATTTGTAAGGGGAGAACTAAATTTTGAAAATGATTGTATTTCCTACTTTTATGGGTTTAAAATACTCACTATAAACATTAAGCCCATTATGCAACCTGTAAAGGTAGCGTTTGCCCTTGGTTCTCCTTGTATTTTCTGGTACATCCTTCTGCTCTTCACCTTAAGAGGTCAAAATGCTTTTCACATACTCTGCTGTGCCTTGCTCCTGGGGAGGCTAATCTGGCAGCCAGAACTTGCTCCTGTCAAGACTGCAGAGTTTTCCAGACTCTTAAAACCCCACCTCTTGCATTTGAGTTTTAGACTCAAATTAAGCTGTGTCCTGTTGAATGAAATATTGCCCAACTCAGCACAAAATTTCACAGATCTAGCATTTAACAAGATGTCAGTCTTTAAAGGAGGGATGACCAAAACTAAGTACTATCTGAGTGTTTACTACAGTACAGAGCACTGTACTATGTATCACTGTAATTTTGCTATGGAAATATAATTTATTTCCTGGTTGGATCAGACCTGAAGTCCATTCTGATGTTCTGTCCCACTGGCAGCAGCCAGTACTAATGCTTCAAAGGAAAGATGTAAAAAAAACCAATAACCACGTCGATAACACCTTCTTCTGTGCCTCAAAGAGGAGTTAGCTTTTGCCTCTGAAGAATACAGATGGAATAGCCTTCTAAGTATTTCTCTCATATCATTTAATCTGAGGTGCTTTTAATATCCATACAAGCAGATAATTCTTTTTGACCTGCTGAGCTCTTGTTCTCTCCAGGAGGCTACTGCAGTGTTAAATTTTGTGGTATGTGTTCTTCGTTAACTTTCTACCAGAATATCTGTGTATCAGAGTTCACTTTGTGTTACTATTTTTTTGTTTCAAACATACAGCATCTCAGTTCCCTTTTTAAAACTGCAGCTATACACTTCATTAAGCTGTCTGTGATAACATCTATCCTAATGTTCTGCCTTCAGAGCAGATTGCAAATTCAGAGCCCAGGCGGGTGAAGAGAAACTTGGATTACTTTTGGCAATGGGCATTATTGTAGCTTTATCCATGTCAAATTTCATCTCTCGCTGCACTGCCAAGATGTTTAATTCCTCCTGGAGTGTCTAACAAACCTCAACAGCTTTCCCTAACTGAAACAAATTACCATGATCAGCAAGATTCCCTAGCTCACTCCGTCTTTCCTTCTCCACACTTCTAATGAGGATACAGAGTACCACTGACCAGACCCACATCAGTCTGCAGACAACCAACCAGAGCCTCCAGAGTCAGCACACAATGAACTTGGCTTCAGCTGAAGATAATTCAAGCAGCTAGCTGCAAGCACGTAGTATGATGCAGAAGGATGCAAAACTCAGAAAAGGAACTATTAGAAGCACCTCCTCCTGTTTTGTATCCTGCTGGCTTTGCTGTGGAGAGTTGCAAGACCAATGGATGACTAATTAGATTAACTGAATGGAAAGAAGTTAAGAAGAATTGATACCCATGAAGACATTAATGCATTTGGGGTTGCAGGTATCCAAATGATCTGGCCCTGTATCAGGTGGTCATTTCTCTGCAATTCCTAGGATCACTTCATCCATTTTCAAAGAGATACAGACACTATGTTAGTGAAAAGCTGTCAGAACATGTTTCTGGATGAGGCTTTTCTTGCCAGCTATCGTGTCTGAACAGAGACATCTCAAGTGACATACATACATGGAAAGTGCCACAGGAAGCCATGATTTTCCCAGACATACGACTGAAGTGAGGAACCCCAGTTATTTTTTGTGCATCATTCTACTTTTTTGCCATGATGGGAGCAGGCTTAACACACAGTGGTCTTTAGCTAGCAATGCTCATATTTAGACACAGAAAAGAAAGACAATTTGTAGGCGACTTGCTGGATTAAATGAGCCACCCAGCAGAAGTGACAGAAGTGGCTTGGAGTCACTTTTCTTCCCCTCTTCTTCCAAGTCCTTCGTTCTCCTCTTCTGGTTCTCTCTCTCAATTCAGTGTCTCTGAGCAGGGGTCCAAACAAGTACTCTTCTGTGTCTTTGGCACAGCTATGATTTTACAATCCACTCCACACCCTGCTACTCACAGTACCTTGCAAATTTAGGGCCGAGACCTCACTACTGAGGCAAAGTGCACTGCAGTGAAAGAAAGAAAACAGCCACTTCCCTGAAACAGTGAAAGCCTTGCTCTTGACGGAGGAGAGAAAGTGAGCACACTCTTCTCAAGTTTCCACAAGCCATCTCTGTTAAGGATTACTTTCATCTCACCTGGGTGACCCCATATCCTTGTATAAAGATGATCCACTCTATATGAACCCCATATACACACCCAGGAATGGGAGACAACTTTCTGTTTCTCAGCGTGCCTCAGCTTTCCAGTTTGTTTTTACCAGGTGAATGATGCCTGGGTGCAGAGCCTGGGCTGTGGGTCACGTTTGAAACAGGACTTCCTCAGAGAGGCTGTGAAAACAAGTATATCACCACTCTTCTCATGTAAAACTTACCTCTTACCAAGTCCCCAAGCTCAGGAAGCCCTAACCAGTCAGTACTTGTCACTAGGAAGCACAGCCTTCAAATCAGCCCTTTGCTAGATCTGATTAGCAAGTTACATTTGTCACAACCCCATCATCACATAGGATACAGCAGCTAGTGTTATTTTGTCACTGTCCCTTATTTGATCCAAGATCTCTGTTGTTTTACTACGCTGAAGGATGCCTTGTTGTTTCTTCAGCTTATCTATTTATCATAAGCAACTTAAGCAAGAAAAAGCTCCAGAGTTCCATACAGTGCTTTTCCTGAACAAATACAGTCAAGCCACAGAGTGGTTTGTTCTTATGGCTCTTGTGGCTACCCCACCCTACATTACCCCATGACACTTTACAAGTATTTCAGAAGCCTATCCACATAGAAAAAACTGTCTAGCACTGTGGTCCTATCACACCATGCTTGCCAGAGATGCCATTGGTCTCAGCATCAGGATGTCAGCTGGTACCCATCTTTTCAGTAAGCATCCTCATCTCACTCAATGCCCAAAGCCATAGAGAAGCCCTTCAAAATCTGTGCAGAGCCTTCAGTTATCCTGTCAGACAGGATAAGGCCCAGCACAAACAACTGAGGCCAGACTTACCTTGACCACCCTAAGTGGGCAACAACATGATCATTCCCTGCCACTGTGGGCTACAAGATACACCACAGGTCTGCAGAGCAAGTGGGAAGCTGCAGGTCATGCTCAGGCATGCTGTCCTTGTGATGGACGTACCCCTCCGTGCTCTGCAACAACAGGCCACACACCCAGGGCTACAGGACAGTTAAACAAGAATGAGAAGCAAGATATTTCCTAGCAGTGAAGTTAAATGAAGTTAATAAACCTCAACAACCTGATGTGGTGGGATTGCCCTAGGCATTCCCTACTTTGTTGTTTTTCAAACTGTTTTCAGTCTTTGGACAATGACTTCCCTTCAAAACAGTCATCTCCTGTCCTTAGTCATACAAGATTCCCATTACCACAACATGCCTCCAAAATCATCACCCTCCCACTGTTTTTTCTGTCATGACCACAGACACATTTTGTCTTCCTAAAACCAATCAACGTCCATACACACAGGGCCACCCTGCTCACTATTCCTTTTCACCCTTCAGTGACAAACTTCCTCCAAATTATCCTTCTTTTCCCTCAGCATGCCCCTTATTTCCCACACCCGAGGTACAGATCTACTCTGTTATTCTGCCAGCAACTATCATCCCTACCCTCATGTCATCAGCTTTTTCTCCACCCCATTTTAAAATGGGAATAATCAGTAGGGAAGTGACTTGCTTTGGTGGTATTCAAAATTAGTGCATTGCTAGCTCTGCTTGGTCTGACAATCATTGCAGGTGATGTGGAGATTGCAGTCATACACAGCAAGAATCAAAAGCACAAAAAATCACTTGAAGGTACCTGTTAAACAGCACAGATGCAGTAACTAGGTCTGCTCCCACACCATTTTGTTTCACAGAACATCCTACAGGCACTGAATCTCTGTCAGAATGACAGGTACAAAGCCCAGAATGAACCCAGAAAGGCAAGACTGAACGGCTGGTGTGGGACACGGAAGATGGCGGAGATGTCTTCTTCCGTTCCATCTTAAGTATGAAGGGGTGCAAGACAGAAATCGTGATGCTTCTCATCACAACGCAACAAGGCAAGGCACTGCCTGGCCCTGGCCAATGCAAGACAGCGAAAGTCAAGTTGGGTTATAACCGCAAGAGCGGGCATCGCTGACACAGAGAAAATCCAACACAGCGGCCGTGTTTGCGTTTTATCGACAGAAGGCAAAGGCAGAACCTGATGCTGGGGGTTTTCTACCCGCCCTTTTCCAAGACTGCTCGCACTGACCCTGCCAGCCCGGCTCCGTCGAGTTACAGCGCGCTGAAGCCAGCTGTGTCCAGCGGTGCTGCCCTCCCGTCGCTGCCGGGACGGACACCCCGCCGCAGCCCGCGGCCAGGAGAGGGAGCTCCCAGTTAACTTGTCTGCCGCGCTCAGCCCCCGCCTGAAAACCCTCCTTTGCGAGGTTTCCAAGGGGGAATTGCTCAACAGGGAAGGATACTAAATCCTGCACAAGTTACCAGCTGTGGGTGGGAAGGCGCCTGAACGCTGGGTGGTCACTGGCCTCGGGAGCGGGATGGGGTTCAAGGGCCAAAGTCAGCTCCTCAGCGCTGGCACGTCTGAAGGCAGGCGAAGGAGCAGCTCTTTGCTGAACGTGTCTGTACCTCTGGTGGGGCCCCACCAGCCCGTAACATGCATTGGCTGTCCTGCACCATGCTCCTTTGTATCAGCTGTGCCTTACTGGCCTGCCGATTCCCCATGTCTCCTCAAGTCACTCAAAAAAAGCCACCACAAGAATTTACTTGCTCCATGCTAGGCACCATCCTCACTTTTGTTAGATAAGGTTGTCTCCTGAGTTTTCACACTCTTCTCTCTCACTCCTGCCTTGTTCACCTGCTGGGACAAACTGCTGGCTGCACATCTGAGGACTGTCTTGGTTTTATTTGCCTATGGAAAAACAGACTGATATAGGGAAATCGTAGCAGAAGAAGTGACTTTTGCACTGATGCCTGAAAACAGGCCTGTGGTCAGAAAGGAAGGTGAACAACCTGCCTCCTGACCTCCTGTCCTACCACAACCCTCGGCTGTCACTGCTGTCACGGAAACTAGCCGTGAGGAGAGGGTGTGAACAAGGGTGGGTGCCGCCTCGATGTGAAGGGAGGGCAAAGTCCTTCATGATTGTGTGGGGTCCCACAGCCTTGCAACAGCAGCAGCCTTGCTACAGGGATGAGTAGCAATACCAGCGCGTAGCTAACAAACGTGGCTATTTAAGGTCCATGTTTTTAATGAGGCAAAGGCTGGAAAAGTCAGCACAGGGGAAAAACTACCTGGAAAAAAAAAAATTACTCTGCAATCACATGGAAGTCAATTATGGGACCAAAGCTCTGATGTGATATCCTCTAACCCAAAGGAAACATAGAACAGCAAAGAGAAAGAAGCCACTTCTCTTCTGGTTTGTTCATCATTAGTTGAACTAGAAATCAACCAACTTCCAGCAACCAAATCTTTATTATAGGCTGTGACATAAGAAACAAAAAAAGCCCAGAACAAATTAAGCTTGTAGTGCAACAATTCAGAAAAAGCATCAGCTATTCTTGACTCATAAGTCTTTGATCTGACTTCACGTTTGGTCCAACTTTCAGTTCTTACTAGTTGCTAAGGATGCTATAAATGAGTACTATGACACTTAAAGCTAAAAGCTACAAGGTCAGCTTTAAGGGCCTCAAAAAGCAGGCAAACTCGACCACTTGAATGAACTTCCTTGATTTTGACTTCTCATGAAAAGTAGCTGTCTCCCTGGACTGCCAGAAATTTCTTCTATCAGCAGTGCTCGAAATACTCCAGTGGATTTTTATCTGGTATTTGGCTTTGACTTGGGAGTGAGAGGGAACAGAGTTTCTTAAAAATCTTCCATTTCCCCAGAACTATGTACAGGACTCCAGGCATCAGGATGTGCCCTGGGAACAGCACAAGAAAAAGTTTATTCACAACTTAATTTCTGGACAACCCACAGGTATCACTACAAGAATTGACTGTAGTGAGCTGGTAACAAACAGCAATCATACTTCAAACAAGCATGATCACCTCATAATCCATGTTCGAAGGCATGCAGCATGCACAGAGTACAGTCCTGTATCTCAGCTGGAGAATAATGTTTTAACACTCCTACTTTATGATTTGGTACAAACCTATCTTCACGTTCATAAAGACTCAACAACGGGGAAATTTTCAAGCAAATGTGTGTCCAAAAGTAGGAAGCAAGATGTGATTTACATCTGAAATAAGATCCCTAAAAGTTATTCTTTCAGGAAATTCGTATGTTACAGGTTTCATCCTTTCAGCATGGAAGACTCCTTTTGTCGTCGTTACTTTTTAATTTCTGATCATAACTAGTATCAAAGGCTATATCATGTAGCTTTGGGATTAAAATGAGTGATTACTCTCCAAACGAGTGACAACCCTCCAAACGAGTGACAGCTGAAACAAATATCTGAAATGGGAGGATAGACAGGCACCGTCTCTTCTCTCCCCTGATGCAAGCTCAAAAGAGCGCTCAGAAGAGAAGATAGCAAAGCAGTAACACAGACTGAAATATTTAGAGCTTCTGTGTAATTACCTTGTAATGCTGAGAGGAAATTCCATTATTAAACACAAAAATGTGAAAGTGGCTGGAGAGGAAACCATTACTGGAGAGATGCTTCAGCCAAGTGACAGAAAAATCCTCCAGAGTTTCCTTGCACTTTGAAACAAGATGTAGAACAAGAAAGAGAAGCCACTGCGGAAGAAGCCTCACAGTAAAGCTGCTGAAGATAGATGACCTGCCCACATGTAATATCTAGGGAAGGCACACACTACTCTGTAATAAAAAAAGGGATCACTAGGTCTGAAAGAAAGAGGCAAATTTCAGAACAGGCAGCTCACACGCCAACTACACCGGTGCCTTCTGACATACTAACAAATTGTAAAGCATCAGGCACCACCTGCAAGAAATGCTATGTTCCTGCAAGATCTTTAAAAGCATGTAACGAGAGACAAATCCCTGGGAGACTGCAGTATACTGGGTTAGCAGCAAAAATAATCAAGGCCCAAAGGACTGTGTGCCACTGAACGTGTAGCTAGAGATGGGGACAACACCAGTCAGTGGTCTTCAATGACAGCTGGAGTTTAGCAAGAGCACGTAGCAAGTCCACTGTTCTCTGAATGGACTGGGTCACAGTCCACAGCGGATGAGATCATCACAGGCAAGTAAGAAATATAATGGAGCATTATAAAACCTATTAAGATTTTATTGGGTTTTCTCAATGATATTGCCAAGATCTGCTCAATATATTGTTGAATTGAAGGAGCAACCTCTGCTAGCACATGAAACTAAATAAACGAGCTCATTTATCAATAACAGAAAGACAAAATACATGGCTAGCATTGTCCCAAAGACACCCATCAAACGTAGATAAAGATGTAAATAATTTTAAAAGATGTAAATAATTTTACCTGCTGTGTAACAAGAGGGAAGACCATATTAGGTGTTAGGCAGCAAGACAATTATAAAAAGCAGAACAAACAAGCAGCATGGTCAGTGCTGGTACAAAAATACGAACTTTCAACACTGGCTTCATGAATTACAGTCACAAAAATCTGCCTCATTGATTAGTAGCAAAATTACATCATCCTCAGTGTCCATTGGAGAAGCTTCTCCAAAAAATTCTAAACTGATTTATTGTTCTGAGAATTCCCTTCCCTAACTACTATATCAATCTGTCTTTATAGTATGAAAGTGTATTAACTTTGTTAATATGTATTAGTTCACATTATACACTGCAATGTAATGAGGTAGTGGAATGTTACTGGAGGCTTTGGTATTGTTCATGCTTACGTAAAACAAACTAAAGTACAGCCTGGCCCTGGAAATAAGGGCTTTGCTTCTTGGAAGCTTTGAGCTGCCCATGAATGATAAAAGATACCCCTGGACAACCAAGATAACACCAGCATCCTAGCCCCTCTAACACATCTTTGAAACCCTCACAGTGTTATCCGGCATCATAGATAAGTAACTACAGCAAAACTGACTCCAGGGACATCTGGATCAATAGATAAGCAGCAAGAATGCTGCAGAAATACAGCTGCTTTGCAAAGTTTTATGATTATTAGTAATCAGTAGTGTGAGTATTAGTGATTAGTCAAATCGTGTTGTACCTGAATGCTTGAAGGGTATAAGAACCCTCTGTAAAACCACATCTGGGGTGCCTCAGTTTGGCTTGGAAACCTCATGCATATGAATAAATATTTACCCTTGTAATTTTATACTTTGCATCCTAGCCTCTCTCCTTGGTTGGCAAAGGCTAGTTGCAAATTTTTGTAACATTATCAAGAGTAGGAGGGTAGACAGTCCCAGGACTTGTTACCTGTATGATACCCTTATCAAGTGCTAGCATCCTCTGGAAAACAGAGTAAGCCCACCTAGAGAAACATTTCACAGAACAATGGAAGAAAAAGCCCAATTTGCCAATATGACATTCAAAGTCCTCCACAGGCTAAAATTGTTGCATTTTGTCTGGCTCGAAGTCCAGATTAAATGGCAGAAAGTGGAGGAAATCTTATGCATTAGAGACTCTGGGAAGATGAAAAGAGAAAAACATAAAACCAATTGGTATGGGATGTGACTGCAGTACGGTACAGTAACTTTGTAAAAGCCAACAAAAGGTTAGAGATCACTGAGTGATGAAGCACAGTATGTGTTGTTATACCAGTAACGATAAAATCCTAGTTTGTTCTCAGTTCTCTTACTTTAGACAATGAAGCTGCTCACCACAGAGTATGAAAGAAATGTTATTCACTGATCCAACCTGAGTCATTAAATACAGAAGCAATTTTTATACCTACTTATAAAGAACACGCATTAGCCCCTGTAGGAGCTATTCTGCTCTTCACAATGGATTGGTGCAGCAGCTCCTGTGTTTGCACACAAGACACATGTAGAACGTATGGTCTGCTTCTGTACCTGCATAATCAGATTCAGTAATACTCACCGGCTTTGCTGTTCCCCAAGAAAACATGTTCTAAAATGGTAACAGAGCACTATAGTACCTAACTGCAGATCTCTGCACGGATGCGGAATGTGAATGGTGTACTTGCGATGCAGGAATCAATAAGGAATAAAAAGGATATCTGGAAATGTGTCTGCGTTGCTCATCTAGGGCACTAATTTGTTTAATCAAAAGGAAGAAGCCAAACTATCAAGAAGGCAACATTATGTGAACTAGGATATGGGCTACAGTAGGGGAAGGGGAAAAAACACACTTTAAAGAAGTGTTTGAATGAGACTAAGATTGCCCTGTGTTGAGGGGAACCACACATCACTCTCCAAAATTTTATCTTTTTATCTTCTGGTATTTTGTCATTTTTCGATCTATCATGTATTGCTCTAGGATGCTTCCCAGGAAGGAAAAAATACTTCAAAAATCATAAATGCTTCACTGTTAAATGGTGGAGCCTCATCCCACTTTCCTACCACTTTCAAACTCAATAACCTTTTGACTTAATTGGTATTGCTCCTGATTTCCATCTGGGCAGTAAATTATCTGATATTCAAAGCCTATTTCACTCAGTGAATCGATATGACTGCACTGATTACTTTGTGGGAAGGAACAGAGCTGAAGCTCTTCCAAGGAAACTGGGGACTGAGAGATTTCCTAGCAGTGGGTGAGCTAAAGGAGTATGATCTTTGCCATCTCAGAGACACAGGCATATGCACACAGAGTAACCTGACTCTAGATCCCTAGAATTTGTTCCCAAAGTGTGCGTCATGCCTCCCCTTCAAATCTCCAAGCTAATCTGTCACATAAAGAAAGCCTGAGCACCTGGTGCCTGTTTAACATTAAACCCCTGAGAAGTTTCCAGGAACAAGGAAGAACCTGCAGTTCATACAAGCCAGAACTGGCGCAGGCTATAAGGAAGGAAAGAGGAGATTCACAAAAGAGCCAGACGAGTTACTGTAATTACCCAATTTCATCAAAAGAAGCAGAAGGAGAGGGAGGTGCTTTAGGACAAAGAATTGCAGTGTCTACCCACTGTTCTTCACACACCTGCTTCAAGGCAGAGAAGCAAGAACTTGCCTTTGCACAGCCAGATCTGAGGTCTGAAGAGTCCATATTTCCTCCCTTGCCACACCCCTGTACAGCCATCAAGCTCTAAGACAGAGTGTAGCCTTGTTTTATTCACTACAAAACCAATTTATCAAGAATGCTGAGGCTCTCTCCCACTCCCCTTAGGAAGCAGAAGAAAGGTGTCACTGCCTGGACATTTCTGCAATATTCAGCCAGCCTTTTGTACACTCGTTTTTGTTCCCTTGAATTTGGCTGTGCCCGTGTGCCCCACTTTAAATAGTGGCTTGCCTTCCTCATGGCCTAGCAGTTGTCACCATTTAACTGAGCTCTGCAGAATTCCTCCAATCAGTCTCTGCAGTTTTGTTGCTTATAGTTCCACACTGGGAACCATGGTTACTTCTGCAGCATAGCAATTTTTCCTGCACTTTGCTTTTCACCTCCACATAAATCTTTTCCACAGGAAGAACACCATAAATATTTGAGTGACTCAGTATGCTGCTTCCACCAAGCATACACATGTCCTCTGCAGCTTCTAACACTGGAGCACCAAGCCCACTCCATCTGTTGAGATCAGAGCAGGCTGCCGGGAGGGCTGGAACAACAGAGACACAGCCATCTGTGCTAATCAGAGTCACTTACAAGGTTACTCCCACCTGGGAAGGAAGGAAATAGCAGGCAGGCATAGTAGGATAACACACTTTAAGCCATTCATTGGAAAAGAGCATTACCTCTGCCGCTCTAGACAGAGACCAAGTTGGATAATGATGTTCTGCCAGCATAAAGTCAGCCTGAAGTTTAATTTAGCTGATGATCTAGGCACAAACTACACTGAGGAAAAAGATCCAGCTGTGTGTGAATTCTAGTTCTAACTCTTTCGCTGACCACAGGACAACTTTAGGTAAGTAACTTGAAAAACCCAAATCAAAAAGAAAACTCCATACTAACAGGACAGCAGTAATGAATCATTAGTACTAGTGACAAGCTTGGCACAAGCAGAGCTTTGAACTAGCGCCAAAGACAAACTTAATTGTCACTTAACAGAGAAAAGTTTGCTGTGCTCACTCATATGCAACAACCAACACTACAGCACATTAGTCCTTGACAGCAGTTTTTAGATACTACCGGAACTCAGATCATTAACTAGAGCGTAAGCATCCCTCCTTCAGGTTAAAACAGACAAAGCATACCTGCTTCTAGAAGTGATGGCACACAAGACAGCACTGTAGCTGTCACAATATCCAGTCAGCTTTGACTTTCCTGTTCAGAAATGGGGACAAGTAGCTGTGATACAAGCCCAGCCTGATACTACAACTCATACTCTGGGTCTACAGCAGGAAATTAAGTTCTCCATGACTGTGTGTGCCTTTCTTACGCACAGAGGAGAGTACATTGGATGGGACTGCTGACCTGACAGGTGTTAAGAGGCGGCTCAGATGGATTTCCAAGTATTACTGTAAAACAAACAGCAATAAGAGCACGCAATGCCAGTTGACATTATCATAGAGAAGCAGAATTTGGAAACAGAAGATGACAATGTGCTGCATAGGCCTGACCAGGACTCAGCTTGGCTTGTCGTGGCATAGTTACATGATCTGCCAGGATGCCCCATCTCCACTGTCAGGATGATGTGGGCTAGCCTCCTGAGAAAGCTGAGGCTTTAACACACCCAGTCTTCACATCAACTCGTAAAGGCAGATCCAGCAGTAGTGGCAGTGAAGCCAAAGGGGCTGACTCAATGAATACATCTAGCAGAGATGAGCAACTGTTACAGAAAATAGCAGGGTCAGATTGGCAGCGTCAGATTGGCAGCATCAGACTGGCAACCAGGTTTTGGGGGTTCAGTCCTTGGCTTTTTGGTGATCTAGTTTCCTTTCTACAGTTCAGTTTCCTCACCTCTAAACTGGGAATCGGTAAAGCATTGAAATTTGCCAAACATATTTTTGGAAAGTATAAAGCCAAGAAAGAAAGCAAATGGGTAAGTGTCGTGCAAGGGACCCTTATTACGAAAAACAAGGTGACAGCAGAAAGAAAAAAAAAAAAAGACTGTGAGGAAAAAAATCCTTGCTGACCACTGAAATAGCAAGAAGTCCATTGCCTTGAGAATGTCAAAACTAAATTACACATCTCACAAGGAAACAATTTGTCAATACCAGAAAAGTGGATTAGATGATCTGGTCATACATCTCACCTCAATACTTATAATGCACTGCCATCCTGACAGCTTTCACCTTGAAAAAGCGAAAGAGGTTACAGGAAAACCAAAGTAGAAAAGAGAATAACACAAAGATATCAGTAAATTCTTCTTTCATGAGTGTAAATTCATGATGAAGAGACAACATTGAAAACAGAAGAAAAGGGAATGGAACAAATTGAAAACCTGGTGAGGAAGTGAAATTGGTAAAATTATTTTTAATACTTGAAGACAAGGATAGTAGTCTCAAAGATGCTCAGAGAAGGAATGGCTCCCACTGAACTAGTAGCACACCTTCCTGTAGTAATTTCACAGACTTGGAGACGGGTCATCCCAGGCTGAAAAAAGTAGGTGACCCAAAGGGCAAAGTGCCAGATCTGGTAGCAGGGGCCTAAGTTGTTGCATAAACCATCAGCTGCTTGCGACATGAGCCTGGGCACATCACTACCCCTCGTGGTGTCAGTCTTTCCTTCCATTTTACCTACACTCTCACCTACAGACATTCTTACTGGGAGTTTATACAGTGTCCAGAACAAGCAAGCTCTGATGTAACCCTACAACAAATGTTAGCTTCAGCCAACCCAGCTCCTTGAGAGCTGCTGCAGAACAGCAGCCTAGGATTTACCAGCAATGGAGCCCATCCAAGGCTGCATTTTCCAAAGTATGAGACTGCTATCATGTATGCAAATAAATATTGAGGTCTTCATTAGAATATGCAACCAAGTTCTTCCTGGTATCCAATGTAACTTCCCTTTTCCTTGCTTCAGGACTTCACCTCCCATTTTCTGCCTGCAAAAGGGGCCCGAAATAATTCTTCTTTCTTAGTACATCTAGAAAACTTCCCTGTGAATTCCTTCCAGCTTGTCAGTAGCTCTCTGCACCCCTGGCAAGGAGCAGACCACAGCTTACCAGCATTTCTGCAGCAGCTCTGCAATAGTTTCTTGTCCACTTACAACATTGGTAACATTCACCTTTTAAAAATACCATCAGACTGAAATATAACAAGGTTCCTTGCATGATGTCACAGCAGTCACATGTGTTCCCGTCAATGCCCCTGTCAGAAAGAGTTAGGAGCCCAGAAAGTATCAAACAGCAGCTCAAGCCTGCACTGCCTATTGCCACTGAAAAGACTGGAGCACATCCATCATCTCAGTGACAGCAAAGTGCCCCTGGGCACCTTGGTTGCAGCTAAGTGTTGCCCTGCCATCTATATGTGACTTTCTTCCACCTGCTTTACTCTCCTGCAACAGCAGAAAGAGCTGCCCAGCTTTGAGCAGCCACCACTTCTCTGCAATGCCACATGTCTCTCCTTGAGCTGACCAGGAGCCTGCAAGTGTCCCTCCCTACTTTTCCTTGAGCAGTGATTATCTGAGACCATGGAGAACATCTAGCAAGCATTTAATTTTGCATGCCATTTCTCCAGATGGAAGGAGGAAGGGAAGTGTTTGAAAATAAAGATCAATAAATTGGTAAGATCTTTGTACTACTGGGGTATCCAGCACCCTCTCTGCTGGATGGTGCTCAAGTCAGAAGTAGCTGAAGAATACATAATGCCCCTCAACCTTTATTTCTGATGTAAAGAAGGGAGGAACAAACACTGGATACGAATGCAGGTGGAAAACAGCTATTCTTTAGCATACAATTATGCGATTTACACATAAGCCAGAAAAGACCTCCTGTTCACTCAGCCCTTACTTTTTCTCAGCAATATATATCATTTGAAGAATACCATCTCTTTCAGTACAGCAAAAAGCTAGAACTAGTCCTCCTTTCCACCAGTTCACAGCAGCACAGGGAAAACTGATTTCTGCTGCTCCCAAGATGAAGGGCTGGGCCCCTACTACCACAGAAAGGGGAGAAGCAGAGAAAGGAGGAAGGGAGGACCCAAGCAGACAGCACACAGCTCTGGAGAAAAGGCTTACTGCTTCCATTGCCTTCAAGGGTATCAGAAATGTAAGGCGAGCAGGGGCTGCTGTTGAGAGACTCCATTCTTCGTTCTGCTCACTCAGCAGTGGCAGCAGCCACCATGAATGTAGGTTTTCAGGGCTTTGCTTGAAGCAATAGTGCTGTGACCATTTTGCTGTCCATGGCAATCTACTGCCCAAGGAGCTGTGCCTGTAATGAAAACCAGCCTTGAATCCACCAATGTTTATAGATTGAAAAACAAGAGCCAGTTTTACAGCCTTCTTGCCTTTGCTTGCAAAGACAGGAGCAGCAGCATGTGTCTACATTGCAATAAAGGAGTTGGCATGGGAGTAGCTGTGTTTCAGCAGTGTGCTAGGTAGGCCGACTCTGCATGAAATAGGGGGCTAATGGTAGAGTACTGCTCTGGAGACAGTTTCCCCCACTCCCCTACCAGATTGTGGTGATAAGCAGATCGCTTTGGCCATGCAGGCACAGTTCAGTGTAGGACAAGGCAGTCCCACATCCAATCCACGCGCTCTGACCCAGCCAGCTACAAGCCAGCTTATTTCCAGAAGCTGCGTAGTCACATTAGCACCGTACAGAGTCTTAGCTTAGAAGTCCTGCAAAGACAGGGCGTGTTAGCTTGGGCTGAGCGCTACTCAGCATTTGGATGCGAGCTGGCTTCTGTCTGGGCAGCTCAGAGCACGAGTGGAACAAATGGGGACTGCCTACTGTACAGCAGGCAGTAGCCTTCTCCCCTCCTAGAGAATGGGAACAATACTTCCCCTCTCATTGGGGCTTTTATGGCTCCTACTGCCACGGTATCTGGAGACAGATTCAGCCCTAGCAATCTGGTTTGCTTCTGTTTTTACAGTATAGTAACCGGAATATATCACACTGCAAGACAGAGGAGAGATTTGTGACAGAAATTAAGTCTGAGAAAGAAATGTCTGCAGAGAGAATATGATAGAGGTCTGTAAAATCCAAGTTGTGTGGAGATTGCATGTGGAAGAGATTCAGCTCTGCACTGTGTTTTCCAGTACAAGGATCTGCAGACATCAAGCGAAACTGGTAGGAGACAGGCTGGAAACAGTCCAGAGGAGATGGCTCTTTGCTCTGCATGTAGCTTATAAACCCCACTGCACAAGGTGCTCTGGACAGCACAGGTTCCTGTGGGTTCAAGATGAGATTAGACAAATTCAAAAAAGAGAAACGAGGATTACTAGAATACGTATGATCCATTGCCAAGTCTGAGGTCTTTCCCTGGGGAAGGTGCCACCCATGCTAGAGCTGTTCTCCTATACTTCCCCTGGCCTTCACTTTTGCATATTGCACAATTCACCCCCTGCAAATCTGGCACTGCCTTCAGTTGCTCTATATAGTCTTTCAGAATAGCTCTCTTGACTGACATCTAACACGGTCAAGTCTTTTAAAAAAAATCAAATTAAAAAAAGTAAGTGTTTGTTTTGTAACTTTATATTAAATTAGTTTTATAGATTTTTCTGGCATCCAAAAGAGACTTCCACATCCCTAACATAACAGCCAGTATCTGATGTCAGTTCTGGACTTGCCTGGTTCACATGTTCAGTATGACTGAGCAATCATTCATATCTCAGCCTCATTCTGTTAGCAAAATTCTGCACCATTCCACAGTTTATTACATGAGAATTTTTCCAAAACAATCTCTGCATTCAGTAATTTCCACCAAGAATATTGATTGCCTCAAGGCACTGAGACTTATTAAAATATATATATACTGTCCTTTCATTGCCTTGTGAATAAGAGCTGAAACTTCTTCCTAAATTGATCCTACATCTGTTTAAGAAGAGCTAGAGACTGAAAATTTGGGACTAGCAGAACTGCTCAATGCCAGATCCTGGGTGAAAAAATGAGTTTTGCTCTAATCATGATCTCTGTGTATAAGAAATGGTTTATTTTCCACTTTCAATGTTTTTATATAAGGAATATTTTTGTAAAACCATATAAACCTGGTTTTCTTTCAAACAACATTGCCAAGTGATAGAAATGGAAAGAGACTAAACTAACACTATATATTCCACCCTACAGCACCGAAGTGTTCCCAGTTCCCAAAGCAGGCTCTGTCAGTGAAGTTTTACCTTGTCCATGAGCTGTGCCATGTCGCTCCATGCCATTCTGGATGGCACCCATCTCATCTTTGTACTGATAGCACTTTGTCCTTTCCCTCTTTGCTTCCAAGGCCTGTGATTCTGCTGCCTGGACAGTATGTTTTACTGCATATAACATATGTAACAAAGCCAAACCAAACAGGAAAAAAGCACATCTGAAAAAAATTCTGGTTTTCCACTTGGTTTCCAAAGTTACAGAGCCAAACAGGCCATATTCTAAAAGGAAACAAACAAACAAACAAAACATAAAACTATGGTACGGGTAGGAAAATGACCAGAAGACATTAGCTGCACAATTGTTGTTCTGGGCACTTTCCAGGTAAGAAGTGATTCCGTTTGGAAGTTGGAGGAGGAGGAAGAGGAAGGAGAGATCTCTCTTTCCCATGACATGACGTAATTCAGCTGTCCAGGTGCTACAATAGAAACATGGGGAAGATGAGCAGCCACCTTTCTCTGATCCACTTAGAGTTAGTCATTATGACTGGCATGATAGCAGCCAGAATCTCACTTTCCTATCATGATTTTAGGAAGTGTGGTACAAGACAAGGAGAACCACTGCTTTGTTCTGGAAGCAAAGGTATCCAATTAGACGGACCAGTGGATCTTGTGGAATACAAACAATTCCCAAATTGTAGGTTTTCTTATGCAATTAGTGTGCTGTAAGCTAAAGAAGCACTGAGTAACAAAAGCATGGGGAAATCCATCCAGATGCTGCTTCAGCAAGACCTGCTAATCATCCCTCTTTGCAGTTTTGATTCCATAACTCTGAAAGCAAACTCCAGCCAGAGCAAGTTCACAGTGGCAGTGCAAACTTACCAGACTTTGATTCATCTACCTGGGATGCACATTAGAGCTTGTAATACTTGTCTACATTTTCATCAGCAATCCTATCTGCAAAGTTTCCTCCCTAAAGCCCTCTTCATCCCCCAGCCCCATTTACAAGGAGACCTCCTGCTACAAATGTATGCTGGATATAGCATATCAAATTTGCCAATTAATCCTTTCCCTAGGGACTCTGAAGGTATACATTAAGATAAAAAGGAAATTCAAAAAGCCTTTACGTGTATAACGATAGATCATGAAGCACTTCAAAAACATTCCTACATCCTCACAGCCTTCCCCCATGAGATCAGGTACAAGTCAGAAAGCATTTCCCGCTGTGAAATCAGAGGAAACCAAAGCAGAGAGAAACGAAGGCTGAGGTAAGACAGGGCTCTGCTTTCGCGGTGGCACGTTACACTGCAGCACAGGCCACGCGCCCGAGCTGCAAGCAGAGGCGCAGAGGGCTGGCGTTTTGCCATGGCACAGCATGGCCTTTACCCAGGGCTCACAGAGGCTGCAAGAAGGCAACAGAAGCCAGAAAAAAGCCCTGCAGCTGTGCCTTCGTGTGCCTTCGATGTGCAGGCTCTCTGCGTGCACCATTAGCTCTTCTTTACCTCACAAGTGGAAGAGCTGTAGCTTAATTAAAAGGAAAGGAACGAAGGGTTTGCAAGCAAGGTGCAAAGCCTAATTGAGCAATTGTCCCCAGCCAGTTAGAAACTGGTAAGCACCATCCTTCCCAGCACCAACAATACAAATAATTTCTTCAGGTTAGTCATACAGACACAGAATGACAGCCTGCTCTGCCTGACACAGATGAGCTCTTTTGAGGTTGCTACAACTTCAGTTTGTGTCAGCGGGGAACTGCATCAGCAAAATGACAGTTCTGTTTTCTGTCCCTGCTCTCAAGCACACGGCATGGAAGCAGGGTCCAGACCACCTTAACCCTCACCAAAGCTTCTATCTGAACAAGTTGCTGTATAATACTAATTTAATACAGAGCCCAGGTCCTTCTCAGCATATGGCAGGCTGCAGTACTTCCTTGGCTCTGGACACAATCAGCCTCAAGCACTACTCAAAGCAGAAGCAATTTTATTTAATTATTGTATAACCGTGCTTGAAAAACAGAAAGGTAATTTGTAGTGTCCTCCATCATGATGCATTTATTCTGCTGGCATATTAAAGAACTGACTTGGGACTAGAACATCCTCACAAAGAACAATGCGACATGCACACACACACAAAAATTTATTAGCAGCATCCGTAGCTGATGCCATGCATCAACTGTAATGGGGAAAACTCCTTTTGGGGGGAAAAAAAACAAAAGAGGGGATAGACAGAATCAGAAGAGGAAGGGAAAACTCTCTCCAGTGGCTATCCAGGAGAAGAAACGAGTGATAGGGTACCCCAAAGAGGATCTTTGCCGGGCACCCCTCCAGTGTAGCACGTCATTCCTCCCATCCTTTTCCCATAGCGACTGTATAGTTTCCATCAAGATCCACTCAAATCCCCTGCTGCTTGTCCCTGTGTATGACACTGCTAGCGCTGATCAGAGCACATGCTGAGCACCAGCATGTGCTGCGCACCAATTCTGTACACGTATATTATTGAGTCCCCTAATGTAAAGCAAGAGGTTCAGCCCAGTGGGTGATGCTGACAGTGGTGAATATCACCTCAGGGTGTGCAAGTGTAAGGCCGCAAGAATAACACCAACAGCAAGGGGAAAGAAAATACTGCCCCAGCAGCTGTGGCAAAGGCAGCCACGGCAGCCCGGGTGCCAGGGCACAGAGCTGCCTGTGCCAGGCAGGCTGCAGAGCCACAAAGAGAAGGCCCTGAACAATACAAGGGGCTGAGGCACCTAATGCACTGTGCAACAACTGTGCTGCACAAAACAAGAAGCAACAGTACCGTCCAACTTGGATCACAGCCTGGGATATAAGCAGGGCTGTCTGGTAAATACCCACTTGTTAAATACAACCTTCAGTGCACACTGAAGTGGAGGGAGGAGGTGCATTTGCAGTGATTACAGCTACCTCTAGTTTGATATCATATAGTCTATGCTCGTCATCAAGATCCCAGCTTACACCACACTGCATTACCAGATCATGCTTTTGCCCATGGTCAGCTATAAAACTATCACTAAAATAAGCCAGAAAAACGATGGCTGTACTTTCCTCAGTTTTGATACTGGGAAACTGTCAGGTAATCTTTGCTTATCTGCTGTAACCATGCAATAGTTTTGTCAAAGGGAGCTACCACACACACATCCTCATCTACATGCTGCATTTGAGAAAAGCTACCAGCCATGTGGCCCTGTTGCCAGCGTGCTGTGGGGATTGCTGGTGCTCAGGAGGCTCCTCACAGCCAGCAGCTTCCCTAGGGACTTTGCATTAACGCCTGTACAGCTGGAGTAACTGTATGGTGCAACATGCTCCAGCAAACCCTGAACTGGTTTGTTCAGAAGAGGCAGAGCTGCATTGTCTGCAGCACAGCTCTGCACTCCTGGCTCCTTTTTGTGAGGGCACACCTCCCTGAGAGGTCTAAGTTTTCCACAGAAAACTGGTACCGTGTCAAGCAGTAGGCAGGACAGGGTGGCCACTGCAGAAATATCACTGAAACATAGCTGAGTTTTTCACTTCCTCCTCCTTCTGCACTTGCCATGCTGCCTGGGTTGGAAAATGAAAGCGCAGGAAGATGATCAGGTGGCAAAAGTTCAGCTCTGCATTTTGCCATAATCAGGTTCAATTCCCAAACTCTCTGCATGACCCTTGAAAGTCTGTTCCCAAGAGATTTTTCTGCAATGTATTCAGACATCTAAAATTACAGAAAAGGTTTTCACCAGAATTTCCAAAAGACCCAGGTCTTCAACTTCAGTGATTTTAATGCAGGAAAGGATTTGAAGAACAGAACAAAACACTCATACAAATCCATAAGCTATCTCTCTGAATAGCTTTGAAAGTGTGACAGTCTGTGTGCTTCAGATTCCCATCCAAAAAACAGGGGGGACAGGACATTCGTACTTCACAGAGCTGTCATGAATGTAAATAAAATGTACTGCCATACTGCTCAGCAGTATCTTGAACAGATTCCCTCCCTACCCCCAACCTGGAAGGAAGGTAGGAATGGGATATCATTAAAGTGGTTGAATTCCGTGGAGAGCCTAATCACTTATTTGAACTAAGCATGGGAAGTACCCAGCTCATTCACTACATACCCCAGTTAGTTAAAACCATAAGCAACATAGCAAAAGTAAACAAGAGAAGTAGCTGTAGCCTGCAAAGAATAGTATTCCTTGATTCAGCATTCCAAGGAAAAATAAACATAGAGTAATCCACTACTCTAACATCCTCCTTTGATCAGCTTCTCTCCCACAAAGCAGCGCGTAATTAAGTCCACATTTATCTGCAAAGATCTCTACAGTTAGGAAAAGCAAAACATACACTAACTGCTAGTCAGAAAGATGAAGGCTCCCACTGCTTTCACAAATATCTCAAAAGGAAACAATGCCAATGGAACAGCAAAGATAATTCAGAAGCTACTGACCAGTGGGCACCCTCAGCTACTGGTCTGTCAAATAGTGAAGCCATAGGTACTCCTGGATATCTGGCTAGCATATTCCATAGTATCTTAAGACTGACACTTGTACATAAACAAGGTGATTACAATGAGAAGCCCTTTAATATCTTAGAATCTTTCCTTTATGTTGCAAACTCCTTGATGCTTGGGGAAAATAAGTGCACATGGGTCCATGTGGCTTTCCAGGAACTGATCCAAGGCTGATGCTGCTCAGCAATGAATTCCTTTCCCCATACCATGAGTATATGAAGCCCCATTCATGCTTTGTGCCCACTTCAGAGTAGGCAGCAATGCCACAAGAACTCACAGCAAACTTGCAATGCATCTAAGACATGTCCCACGGGTGGTGAGGCACTGGCCTGTGTTGCGCAGGGAAGCTGTGGATGCCCCATTCCTGCAATTGTTCAAGGCCAGGCTGGATGGGGCTTTGAGTAACCTGGTCTAGTGGAAGGTCTCCCTGCCCATGGCAAGGGGGCTGGAACTAGGTGATCTTTAAGGTCCCTTCCAACCTAAACCATTCTATGATTCTATGATTCTATGCCCACTGGAGAGACTGAGCATTCAGAGGGCACAGCATGTCCCACCCAAGCAACAGTGCCAGCCCACAGAAAGTAAACAAAGTAAGCCATGTTTCAAGAAGCAGCTTGCCAGGTCAACAATCCCTGTGACAGACAGCCCTTGCTTCCACAGATGGATGGAGCTATTCCTCATGCCGACTGAAGCACCATTACCATCTATTCACTCTAAATGGGCTAGCAAATGCCCAGCCAGAAAGGCCGGGTTAAAAATTCCCTGTGAGACCATTCTCTTAGGCTTTCGATGGCCTGTCAATCTGCTCCATGTGAAAAAATACCTTAATAAGCAAGACAGCATTATTCAGAACCATTTGTCTAGGTGTGACAAACTGCATGAAAAGCAGGAAATTACATTCATTAAGATATGCATGCAAGCAGCATTTTCATTGCTTAGTGCAATTAGAGTGATGTATAACATCCAGCTCCTGCTGCCCACACAGAAGCATGGCTACTCTTTTAGAAGCTCAGATAAGCCAAAATATCAAGTTACGCTTGTGGTCATTACAAACCCAATCCTGCTGCAAGGCCTAGTTATCTTACTGCACAGGCACCTCCATTAATTCATTATGGTTACTGAAGGAAGAAACAAAGCAGGTATTTGATCTTAACAGCAGCTCCAAAGATTATACTCTCACTCCTCCATTATGGCTTTCCACTGTGAGATGTGCTCCACAAGCTCCCCCTTGCTCCATGTCTTGCACCCAGACCCCTTCTGGTGTCAGAACCCGACACACATCGCTGTTTACCCTCACATACGCTGCCATCCCATTGTGCTTGCCATCATTTAAATGTAACAACAAGAAATCATGCCTTTCTCCTAGAAAACTTCCAATCTTGTAGCTAACTGGAAAACCTCATCTCTGGGTGAACATAAAGAAATGAGAAGATCAGGAATACTCAGTTCAGCATTGCCTTTCCAGCGATGCAAATGGCAAGGCACATACAGGCTGAAGGACAGCCGCATGGTGTTCTCTTATTTTTCTAAAGAAAGAGCCAGTCTATGGCCATGCAGGTAGGTAAGTCCACACCAATTTACACAGGGACCTGCAGCACATTGGAGATTGTATTGCAGATACATTTTGGCTCTGACCTATTGAGAGTAAACAGGGAGCTGCAACTCAACCCCATCCCCAGCATCAGCTGGAGAAACGGGGGATAAGCTGTAAGTGGAGCAGGCCTTTTGCCAGCTGAGGGCTGCTCCTGTGGCACCCCACCAACTCCCCTTCTCCCAGACCCAGGCTGCCATCAGTCTGTCCCTTCTTGCCCCTTTGGTGCCAAGCAAGCAGCAGAGCCAGCACGAAAACCGGCCACTAGCCTGCAGGTTGCCTGCACGACAAGATCAGCCAGGCCGGGAAACAGCTGCACGCTACAGTATGAACAATGAAGACAGACTCTCCTGGAGAATCCAGCCCACCATCTATTTAAACATGAGCCTCACTCAGCTGCTCCTCCACTAACAGTGAAGGCATCTGGACTGCACATCCCATCACGAAGAATAATAAGCAAGGAAATAAAGTCTACACAAGTGACACTCCTCTGCTCAGCTTCTCTTCCCAACCCAAGCCACTTACCAAACCCCTATATTCTTCTACTCAGTTCTCTCACTTCAAAATTGAGATTATTTTTACTCAGAAAGGAGACTGTCAAGGACTAAACCACTTAAAGCCAGTTCTTCTGCCTGCCAGATTTTCCAGAAAGATCTGTACTACAGTACACAAGACAGACTCTGTCTGTGAGACCAACACTAACACTTCCCAACAAACACTTGTGATCATACTGAAGTACACACACTAATACTAAAAGAGAACAACATCTTTGATTTCTTAAACAAATACTAGAAAGTTTGTTCCCCAGGGAAGAAAATTAAGGACTCTACACTAGAAAGAACTAAAAAAAAAAAAATTTACATGGAAAAAGCACATGGAAAGAAATGACAAGTAAAGTCAGAGAACCATAGCTGTCCTGTTTTCACAACACCGGAATCCATTTTCCCTTCATACCCAGGCTGTAAATAGCTATTGCTTCTGGGGAATGGGTTTCACTTGGTACGTGAATGATTTACAGCTTAATGTGCTTACTTACATGAGCACATTAGGGCTTCATTGACCAAATGATGTGATACCTCTGTTCATGTTCTTGAACAATTCATAGAAATCAAAAAAAAAGCTGCCTGCCTCCATTTCCTGACTGCGGTTCTTCAAATGTATGCAGAGGTTTTGACACCTTTGATCTGGGTGTGGGAAGGGAGACAAGGCAGGGGAAAGTTATTCTAAGACACCCAGCCCATCTTCTCAGCACACAGCACTGACATTTACACTCACACAGTCAGATGCATTGGGAACTTACAATACGGGTCCACAAAGACTTACTTACTTCATTTCTTTACACTTTTTATTTCAGACACAACTATCTTCTTGCAGCAATTACTATATTTATTTCTCTGCCTCAATCTACTTTTTTATTTTTCTCCCCGACTTGCCTTCTCTGTTGCACCGCTACACTGCTGATTCCATTATCTGTTCACGCCTGCAGCAATACCATGTTTGGCTTGATCTCAGTGAGCACAGTGTTGCCCATTTGTACCATCAGGAGCTAGGATCAAGAATTCAGGAAATGGCACTTTTCTTCTACAGCAGTGCTGAAACACAAGTACAAATCCAAATACTGAAGTGCTGTAAACAGAACGGAAAAGCTGAGAAATAAAATAGACATTTTGATGTTAGAAGGAATACAACTATAATAGCATGTGCTTTTGGTTAATCTTACACCCATTCATTAGGAGTAGAAGAGAAAGCCCAGGCTGACACGATCCTCTTACCATTGTAGAGTTAGGTACAGGTTTCCACAGGGAAGACCAGCATCATCCAGCCTGCCTGCAGTATCCTCTCCTCTCCCTTTCATTCCTCAGAGAGGACCTGAAATCTGCCTGCACTGCATGGAGCCCCAAGGTAGGACATATCCCAAAGGCTTCCAGAATCCCAGTTTTCTAGGGCTGGGGATTTCACAGCAAGCATCAGATAAGGATGAGTGAGGACTCAAACACAGAATTCACATCCGTGCTTATGTTAATTCACACCCATGAATTCACACCCATGCCAATGTTAAAAATGCACTGTGGAATGTCAGAGCTTCACTAGAAATGGCAATCTTAAAAACAAACAAAAAAAAATTCAAAACAACCACACCCGATCAAAGCAGCCTTTTCTTATTTCTCCTCTCACTAAAAAAAAAAAAAAATTGTTACTTGCAAGTGATTGATTTGACTGTCCTGAGTTTTTTGTTGTCTATTCCTATTGTCCACATGGAAGCAACCCAGCTCTGAAAAGGCACATGTGGGTCTGCTCCACATCAGCAGATTTGTTTACCAAGTCCCAGTCTTGATTTCTTTAACTATAAATCCCTATCAGATCAAAGCTGTGGTTCCATTATTTCTCTGACAACAAAGCTAATGTAAAAGATTCCTGCTTGTCCCTGCCCCCTATCATTCTTTCCTTCTCTCCATTTCCCATCTCTTCCTCATGAAGTCGTCTCAGCTGCACCAGATCTCAAATTTGATGTGTGTTTAATGAGAGGAAGCCAAACCCCAGGACTTTAAGTTGTTTTAGTTGATCACCTCTGAAATAAGTATACATTTATCCTTAGCAAAAACAACCTGCTTGTAAAAATCTTTGAGAAGAAAGGCTTTTAAAACCCCCAGCAGACTGTGGTTCTGTGGCCCTCAACAAGAGGAGCTGTGCACCACTGGATAGTCAGCAGGACAAGTTTGATCAGGATTAGGCACAGCTGCTCAGCTGCACTTTTAAGTGATGCAGAATATATGACACTGTCAGCCAGCTTTATTCTTCTGTCCCAGCTGCAGAAGAAGAGATGAAACGATCCGGCATAAAAGCTGTAAGATTAAACTGCCCCTCTGACATTTTCCAACTTTTACTGGAAGAGTTTGTACCAGTTTAGAACTTTTTGTTGTATGGACTGAGTGCATCTGATCATGTTCCTTTCTGTCTTGGGGCTCATCATCACACAGAAACACAGCCTGAGATTGCAGACGAGATGAACACGCTTGGAACAGAAGCAGAAGCATCAGGTTGCTTTTTTCTTTTTTTAATAGAAAGACTGCATTTTTAAAGGCATCTATTTATCAATAATAATACTTATTTTGAAAGCCTTTTTCACTGAAGTTGTTGGTAGCTTCCATCCTGGGTACCAACAGAGGAGTCATTCCCTGTCTTTCATGGTTTCTGAACTCTGCTGCAGGGTCACAGAGGGAAAGAGCTAACATCCAATTACCCAATAACAGTGGCAATAATACATCACTTCTCCAGCCAAGATCTTCCTGACAGATGACATGTCCCAGGAACCATTTGATTATTTTAGATAGTTACTTGGAGTTGGTGGCCAGATGGCAACTGCAGGATAATAATAGCTGGCAAACTGATACGTGTCTTCGTGTCTTCCAAGGTAGAGAAAGATAGCTTCCAGAAATATTCAGAGTGTTAAAAATAGTCGGAATGAGTATGAAAAGCCATTTTCTAATGACTGCCCGCCTTTGCTGTATTTTCATCACAAAAATCAATGTAGGAGTCTTTGTCATACCTAAGTTGGCTGGTCCCACTCTGGCTGTGCTCTTTTAGCAATCACACTGAACATTTAATTTTATTTTTAAGCCTACATATTTAATGAAGAACCAGAAATAGCTTTGGTCATTCTTACTGTAGATTTTTCCTCTACAGACATCACCTTGTGGTCTGCCTCACTTCTGAGGCTTTATTAATTACTAGCCTCACTACTGCTAAGAGCAAAAGTTATCAGCTAGGTACTGTTGCTTACTGATAAAATAAGGGATGTCATCAATTGCACAAAGATCTGTCATAAATTTCGCAATTCTCCTGTCATTTGTGGCTGAGGTTTACATGCGCTTGTCCCATCCCATTTCTCTATCATGTTCTGGCATCCCAATGTAGCCATGTCATTTCTAGAGAAGCTACAGTTAAAGGTGCTCTGACAAGAAAAGGTCAAGATTAAATCAAACCACGGGCATCTACACTGAATATTTTCATCATCCAGGCCAGGTGGGGCATTCAATATTAAAAGAGATTTTTAAGTGACTTTAAAAAAAAAAAAATCATTCATAGATCTCCATGTACTTCATTGATACACCTCAGTCCTCAGAGACTCCAAAGCACAATGTGTTTTAAAAGAAAATATTGTCGAAAAAGGAACTGTGGCATTCAGACAAAAAATAAAGATCTCTTAGCTTTAGAACCAATAAAAACCAGTGAGATTCCAGTTCAGAAATGTACCACATTTTCAGGACAGCACTTGAGCAAAAGCATATAAGTATATGCTTAAATTTATTTATCTATGCTTATTTAGGGCATTTGACTTTATATGCAATTATGTGTAAAGTAAAAAGCCAGGCAGAGGTTTCTAAGTAGAGCAACAAACAGCATCTCATCTTTCCCCTGGGAAATAACTTAGTCATCCCCCATCGATTGCTCATACCTCAACGTGGCCATAAGCAGAGAGCTAGGAGGCAAAGTCATACCAAACACCTACAAGGGAGCAGAAGCAAATGCTGGAGTACTTTAAGTCCTCTCACAGCCAGGCCTCCAGCTTGCACCCTACTGCTAGAAACCACGATTCCCATTGCTGGGCTGTATTCAGCCACCTGGTGCCGTAAAGCTGAACCTACCTCCTTGGGAAACTGCTAATTAATCCCAGTTGTTCCCCTATAGAGATGTGAGGCATTTTGCTCCTGCCGCTGCAGTGGCAGGCAAAACCAGGGAAATCTTTTTGATTTACCCTCTCCTTTGTACAGCACTTGTGTTTCAGGACTGAAGCAAGGTACAGGCCTGTACCAATGCAGCAGTACACACCTGAGGAACAGAAAGAAAACTAACAAGGGATTGAATGTCAGGCATTATGGCAACAAAATCAAAATACTCATTGAACTGCTTCCTGCTAGCATATATTATAAAGTAGAAACTGCTGCTGAAAAAAAACAAAAAACACTCAAATGCTAATTTTGTGGGGTGATTGTACACCATGTTCCTAGCACCTGGAACACACTGCACACATGTGCACTCAGAGGAGCAAAGACACCATAAATACAAAGAACAAACAGTGGAGCTGTTATAAGGAAGAGGGCTATGATCACATCTCCCTCCACACTACCCAACCTGCTCGTTGTGGGCAGCAAATGAGGAACACCAGGCAAAACCAGAGGGAGGGTAGGAAGCTCTATGTGACTACCTTCCTCACTAAACAAACATCAGAAGCAAAGTTCAAACCTAGCTTATTAAGAAAGAACACTTCAAGTGTTCACACTTCTGTCTTTTACACTTCCCTCATCTGTAAGTGAAATTAGAAATCAACATTATTATCATTTTGCAGACCCAAGGAGGACTAGAGCTGTGCTGTTCTCAGTGCTCTGCAAACACATGCTGGGAATCAGCCCTCCACCAATAAATCTACAGTCATAGAGATGAGACAGGGATAAGGTGTGGATCTTTTGCTTGGAAAGCAAAAGGATTTGTCCACAGCTGTTTAGTAGAGCAGGAATAGAACCTAGCCTCCCAGCTCCCTTTTCCTGGCTATTTAAAACCATTTCTGTGCTTATCAGGTACTAGTAGTAGCACACCGTCACAGTCAGATTTAGGTCAACAAAGAGAGACTGCCTATTCCAGAAATGCAGCTGAAGGAGAGCTCTCCAAGTCATCTAGTCCATCTGTTTCCTCTGAAACAAGATCAAGTTTACCCTGATAATCTCCAACATGTTAGTACAATCAGTTCTAAAGCATCTCCAATCTATAACTTCCTCACATTGCTTGGCCTCATACCGGAACATTTTTCTGAAGGTCTACACTAAATCTCCCACACTACAGAGTAATCCAAACCCTGCATCTGTTATCAAAGTAATAATAGACCAAATGAAATATATACAGAGAATACCCTTTCCACTGAAGTTCCTAAGTTGCATCTGCTTCTGGCACAATTTTCTTTTTTGTGGGCTCCAGGAAGCAGCAGTGGAATTAACTACTATTTGTATTTCCAACTGGAGCCTGGGAATTTTTTATCAAGGATTGTCCTTGAACACTTTGCTCCCAACAGAGTGAATTCATTTGGTTTTCATTCAAGAGAGACTAAATAGTTTTTAACCATGAAAAAAGATAGGAGTTGATGGTTCCCTCTGCTTTGTTAGCAGTGAATGTGATTAGGTGGCCTGTGTTCAGAAACTGTCTGCCCTTGATGACATCTGCCAGACTTATGAGCTCCTGTATTGGGACCGGTACTGTTCAACATCTTCATCAATGACATAGATGGTGGGATCGAGTGCACCCTCAGCAAGTTTGTGGACGACACCAAGCTAAGTGCTGCAGTTGACACACCTGAGGGACAAGATGCAATCCAGAAGGACCTGGACAAGCTTGAGAAGTGGGCCCATGTGAACCTCATGAGGTTCAACAAGGCCAAGTGCAAGGTCCTGCACCTGGGTCAGGGCAATGCCCAATATCAATATAGGCTGGGGGATGAAGGGATTGAGAGCAGCCCTGCTGAAAAGGACTTGGGTGTACTGGTGGATGAAAAGCTGGACATGAACCAGCAATGTGTGCTTGCAGCCCAGAAGGCCAACAGTATCCTGGGCTGCATCAAAAGAAGCATGGCTAGCAGGTCCAGGGAGGTGATTCTGCCCCTCTACTCCGCTCTGGTGAGACCCCACCTGGAGTACTGCATCCAGCTCTGGAACCCCCTTAATGTAAGAAGGACATGGACCTATTGGAGTGAGTCCAGAGGAGGGCCATTAAGGTGATCAGAGGGCTGGAGCCCCTCTCCTATGAGCGAGTTGGGGTTGTTCTGCCTGGAGGAGGCTCTGCAGAGACTGTACTGCAGCCTTTCAGTACTTAAAAGGGGGCCTACAGGAAAGATGGGGACAAACTTTTTAGCACAGCCTGTTGCGATAGGACAAGGGGTAATGGCTTTAAACTAAAAGAGGGAAGATTTAGAATAGATATAAGGAAGAAATTTTTAACAATGAGGGTGGTGACATATTGGAACAGGTTGCCCAGAGAGGTGGTAGATGCCCCATCACTGGAAACATTCAAGGTCAGGTTAGACAAGGCTCTGAGTAACCTGATCTAGTTGAAGATACCTTAAGTCCCTACTCATTGCAGGGGAGGTTGGACTGGTGACCTTTAAAGGTCACTTCCAACCCAAACTATTCTATGATTCTATAAATAAAGGCACCTTTCAGAAGGGGAGTGAAAATGTTATCAAGGCCTTTCTTACTCTTTTAGGGTAGAGCAGGAAAGTCTGATAGGTGAAGCTTGTGGGCTGAACCAAGACACTGAATGGTTAAAATGCTTCAGCATCCATTAGCAAGCCTCTAAGCCTTTCACTTTGGCTTAGATCATTACCTTTGTACAAGCAAGAGGCAGCTGTAAGGGGAGGCTGGAGGTGTCCACCCATTTGGAAGCAGAGTACCCAACACCCTCCTGGGTCACATCAGCCAGAATGCCTCCTGGGGAGCACAGGCTGCCACAGCAGTGGTGAAAGCCCAAAGCGAAACCTAGCCTGGTGACCTTCCCTGTACAAGGGCACATCACCACCTGAAAAGCTAGAGCCTCAAAGTAAGATGCCCTGGAGGGGGAAATTATTTTTCTTGCCTCATCAAAACCCTTGTAGCTGTCTTGGGTGCGATCCTCTCAGGGAGATAACTGAGTGGGCCCTCCTCCACTACTAAGTACAGGGAATGGATCATTCTGCATCCAAGTGCTATTCCTTAAGGTACTGGCTTGTACTTTTCCTCATCTACCCTTCAGAGGGCTTGTTGAGCTCACACATGCCCGTATCCTGGGTAAGGTCACACAACTTTACTTGGCAGGTGAAGAAACATTGGCTAGTGCACTCTCTGTGCATGATTTGCCATAATGCAATATGTGCAGGAATAAACAGGCTATAATTTAAAAAAAAAAATCAAAATTTTCCATCCTTTATGATGCAGAATTAGGTCTAAATCCCCCTGGGTTAGGCTCTGTGCTCACAGAGGAAACCATCATGCTAACTTTGTGGTAAAAGGCATTGGTTAAATCCTGGCCAGCTCTACTAGATGCATATAAAACTTCCATGCAAGAGCAGAAAGCTCTGGAAGCTATGCAATGCTGCCTCTTCAAATAAGAGTGATTTGACTTTATTGTTTTAAACTTTAGTTATTTTTTTATTGTACTTACAGGCAACATGTCAGATAAAGGCATAAATTCTTATTAAAAAGACGTTGCCACCCAAAAGTCATTATTAAAAAGAGTTACAAGTGCCATAGACAGCAATCTCAAGAATGCTTAATAAAGCTGAAGGACTGTATTAGTAAAGCTAAATGAAAAAGTGAGCTTACGCTTCATTATACCAGTGCCTGTGTAATAATCTCATATGCTCCCAGCAAGCTGAAGGGCAGTGGCCTTCAGATAATAGCAAAATTATTATGGGCACAGGGAAGTTTTAGACTGACCCCAGGTACTGGGCAAGAGAGAAGCTCCTGTGTGATCAGACACTGTCCATTCCCAGTTTGCCAAGGGGGCTGTGGAACTTGGAAGACCACAAGCTAAAGGAGACGCAGCCTCAGGCTGGGCTCCTCTAAACTGAAAACAGACTCCAAGGGCTGGTTTAATACCCTACTTCAGGGCAGCAAAGGCCCTCAGTTCACTTCCAAGTAAAATGGAGGCATTGAAGTATTTTGCAGGAGGACAGTGTGGTTTATTTCTACAAAACAGTATTGTAGAAATTCATTAATCAAGTATCCTTAGGAATATTCATCTCCTTCATTAGATGAGCGCTGCAAAGCACAAACCCACTTTTCAGAGCTTGTTTCTACCCCCTTTTTTTTTCCCCTGAAATAAAGGTGTTTAGAGCCAGTGTCTTCAGATAGCACATTACAGGTGAAAAAAAAAAAAAAAGTTAAAATTAATCAGAAATTGGATTCTGTGGGGGAAGAAAATTCTTTGTCTCTACTGATGCTCCCAGGAATTCCAAGGTGGTGGTTGTCAGTCTGGGAAATATAAGTGCTGCTTAAGATAAAGATGGTATTGTGGAGAATATAGTGCCAGCAAAGGTGCCAAATACCCTCTTTGGTAACAAAAGCCTCAGACCAGTCAATGACAGGGATATGACACAATGTTGTTACACAATGCACAAGAGAGTTGATTATATACATAGGTGACCTCTTTCAGGTGAATTTATAAGAAAGGGCTGTTATTAAAACACAGTGGTCTTCGCCCAACTTCTTTGCAATGACAGGTCGTTCAAGTCACCCCTTTGCTGTGCAAGAGATGCATAGGAGAGGTCTTAAGGGTTCTTAACCTGCAAAGCCAAAGCAGTTACTGACACAAATGCAATAATAATGAAGAGAGGGAAAAAAAAGAAAAGGGGGGAGAGGGGATCAAGCAACCTCCATGGAGTTTCTTCACTGACTTTAAACCTGTGCTCAACAGCAAACCACCTAGCCACACCGGTACTAATTAAGCTTCAGAGCTGACACACTGCTGCTGAGCAGAGGAAATTCTGCAGTGCTCATGGGCAAAAACGTGTGAGTAGCTTGCACAGGAAGAAAGCTAAAGATAACTTTGCTCACTGTTAAAGACAACTGCATTCACCACTGATAGTTCTTATCTAAGCAGAGCAGACTTGGCCCAAACTTCATAGACAGATCTGCAGGGAAATCTCACCACACCTCAGGGAAAGACACAGAAGATAGGGGACGGCACTCAATTCTGAATCAGTGCCCAGGAGTAACATGGATATTTGGGACATACCATGGAGAGATAAATGGAATTGACTATGTAACACAGTAGAGAGAAAAAAAAAAAAAAAAGAAAAAAAGCCAGAGCTCTCCTAAACTGAACTGCAAGTGCCTCATGAGGTAATGAAAGGAGACTTCTATCCTGTGTAAAGTGCAGGCAGGCCAGAGAGGTTTAAGCTCAGCTTTACTTCCACAAAAAATAAGACTAATATAAGGTGCGAATAACAAATGATCCAAAGCATTGGATTCTTCTTTCTTAATGACTTCAGGAACTTCAGTATCACAGGACCTTGACTACAAGCAGCTTCTTCTGTGTCTCCTATACAGAAGATAGACCAACAGATAGCTCCATGCATCCCTAGACATGGGAAATTCAGGTAAGCATCTTTAAAAGAGCATGAAGGAGAAAAATCCCACGAACAAGGAACCTAGGAATGCACCAGGACTTTGATTTTCTCTGCCGGTAACACTATATCCACCTTCTCACTCATCATCCTGGTATTAGAAAATACTGTGCAATTAGAGCATAACTTCATAGCGCTGTGATGAGTATCAGCACTATTCAGGGGTAATGCAGCAGCCATATCCACTAGGACCTTGCCATGCCAGATGCTGTACACCACCTACTTCAGGAGATCTAGCACCTCTCCCAAACAGTCTCTGTAGCTATGGCTTTTAAGGTTTCAGCAAGTAGCGTTTCTGCTGCAACACATCTTACTACCAGAAAATGTTATGGAGGAAAATGAAGATGAACAAGTCAATTTATAAATCTCATTAGTGGGACAACTCTGCTCTCTCTTCAACAGTCTATGATATTGTTTTCAAAGGACAGTCATCCAAATGCCAAAACTAAATTAGTAGCAACTGGCTTCTGATTGGGAATTTCCATACAGAGGTGCCAAGCACTGAGAGAGATGAGCTCCTCTCTCCCTTGTTGGTATAGGGCAGCATGAAATATGAGAAACCTGGATTTTAAGCTTCCCCAGGGCCTCATGTCCCAAAGAAATAAGATTCCTATTTTCAGTAAAAAATAGTTTGGATCAGAGGGATTTAAAAATCATGTTATAAGGAGAACAAGCAGTTTCAAAATCCAAATGAAAAGCTATGCTCAGCATTTAGAACCTGGGATTTAGTTCAAGCTGTTCTTATGGCTTGAATATTTCTTCCCTGTAAAAGACATTTGCTTTATGTTAGTTTAAGATAAGCAAAAATAAAACCTATTTTTACAGCATTTCCAAGGAGATAAATGAGCCCAGAGCTTTGTGAAGTCAAGGGCAGCTACTCATTTTGCTCCCTTCCCACAAAGATGCAATGCCAGTCCCTTCTCTAGCTGCAGAGTTGACTGGCTCAATAGGATGTCACCTTAGCTAACAGCCGTGATGGATGGTGCTGCTGCTCCAGCCGCCTCCAGGCTGCCAGCTGTCTGAGAAATCATATACATGCTGAACCGCACCATCCAGTGCATCTTCACTGAACACACCTTCTTCACACCTCTCTTACTGTAGCTCCACAAAGAGACTTCAATGATCTGCAAGCTTGTTTTGATTTCCAAATCTATTCATATTTGGTTTTGTAATACACTGAAAGCATAGCAATTGCACAGTTGGTGCCTAATGAGGTGGGAGTCAGTGAAGTGGGGCAGATCCTGATATGTAGGCTGGATCCATTGCTTGCATGCAAGGCTGGATGGCTTACGTCATCCACAGCATGGGTTACAGGGAGGAGATGAGATATCTTTGTGTTCTTCAGCAGTGATCCTCTCTGGCTGATCCCAGCACTGCACTGAACGGCTTTGAAAGGGAGATGGAAACTACTATTTCTACATTATAAGGCTCCCATAGTACACAATGCCCAGCAAGGGAACTCAGAAGAGAGTACCACCGATACAAAAAGGCCTTCAGAAAGAAAATATCCAGACAGGGAAAACTTGAAATATGCAATTTTACCTATTTTGAGAAGCAGCAAAGCTAATAGTGTATGATCTGTGCATCAACTCCAAGTGTCCCAACGCTGCCCTGATTATTAAAGGTTTTATCTAGTCACATTTATTAGTAATTATGTCTTCCAAAAGCAAACAGGCATCTGGAAATATAGTGTTACTTTGAAAAGGAGTCAGGCTTTTATCCCTCCTTAAATCATCCCACAGGCCAAAGAGTCCTTGGGGACTTTCACTTGATACAGAGGCCTTAGCAAGCTTCTGTCCAGAACATTCCTTCTGCAAACAAACAAACCAAGAAACTAGCATGTAACTAATTGCAAATACCTTTCTCTACAGTCAGCGTAGCAGATGCATTTCCATGAGGTTTCAGCAACCTACTTAAGTCTAACTGACCACAAAATGCATTAGCAAGTCAATACATCCTTATTAATAGTGAATATTACAGCATTAAACAGGTGGGGTTTAACTTTTTTTTTCCTTTTTCAAAAAGACAGAAACCAGCATCTTTTGTAGGACCCAATAAATGCATATGAGCTTAATGCAATTGAGGTTATTTGATGAATTAACATACGGAGTTTGCTAGGACTGTAGAACTTTTGGTACTAATTAGGTACAACTATGCAGGCCTGCAATAATAGCTGCTGAAATTGCAGATGATCTGACTAGCAGCATTTTTATTATCACATATGTCATGCTACCCAGGTAGCAAATGGTTCCTGTCTTGGGGGGCAGGATGAATGGATCAAAATCTCATATTTGGCTTTCTTTTTTGTTGCATTTCCAAAACGCTGTGCTTCTGCAAAGGACAACTTTCTAGCAAATTCACCACATATCAACCTGTTGCATACTAATGTTAGTTTTCATACAAGGATATGAAACGAAATAAAGTTAGTGTCTGAAGCCATAAGTGAGGTTGCAGTATCAGGCATTGACCATGGAACACTTCTCCCTTTGGATATACAAAATCTGGCCACAGTTAGGAACAGCTGCACACCAAGAAAGAGCTCAGGATCTCACAGTAAAAAGATAAGCCTCGGGGCTTCCAGGCTCATTGCAGAGGGGTTGGACTAAAAGACCTTTAAAGGTCTCTTCCAACCCAAACCATTCTACAATTCTGATTTAAAACTGTTTTCCCCTGAAGAGCAGCCACAGCACGTTCATTAAATGCTTACGCATCCCACCTACTGACAGGAGACGAAGATTCAAGGCGGTACATGTTCATGTAATATGGTTCATGTATTTATTAGCAGATGACCACAACAAGAAGTGGAAAACAAACATCACATACAGTTTCCTCGTGCCCACACACTTGGTGGCTTTACGTGGATTTGGCTGTTAGCCAGGAACACACTGCAGAGCCTGTCAGCAATGCAGCAGGTCGTTTCAGCTGCATACCCTGCCAAAACTTTAATGAGGGCTTGCAAGCAAGAGACTGCATAGTGGGAGAAGGAGCTGATGGTCTCACTTGATACACCGACAGAAAGCCATCTGCCTCCCAGGTATTGCACAAGGCGGCAGCTGGCAGCATCAGTACTTTTTCCCCTCTCCCAAAACAAATGCAGGGCTCTCTTGCTGTTCTTCCTGTTTTCCCACAAGCCCTTCCTTCTCCCCATGCCGCAGAGCAAGGTCACATCCCCCACAGCTGGATGAACTCACTTGAATAGGAAAACCAAATTCCACTCTCACCTTGTGCTAATTGCTCCTCCAGCTCAAGAGGGAAAAGGGTACCTTCCTCATGTAAATAAGCTGAAGCTACCTTTAATCTCATTACACTAGGATTTTTCAGCACCATACTGCAATCACAAAGAACTCCACATTGCGACCAGAGCAGGTAAATAACTACTTGGACAGCTGTAACAGTGCCCCAAATGGGGTGATGCCGGTATTACAATGCAGTGATGGCAGAAAAACTGCAAGGTAGGCATCCCCTGAGTGACATGGAAGGTGTTGCTCCTTTTGCTGCCCTCTTCCTGGATAAGCCTCTTAACCTGCTCTACCTCACCACATGCAGACTGAAATTCATGCACAAAAATTAGTAGTTCGTAGAAAAGAGAAGCTAATTCATGGAAATGCATGTGCTGAATGCAGTTCATTTTTCTCCTTTTAGCACATTCTGTATGCAGCACAGGCACAGCCTCATTGCTGACAAGGAACAAGATGAACTGATTTCATATATCATAGCTAGAGTTACAGTAAACGTGATGCTAGTGGGTAGATAGGAACTGAGTGCAGCCAGTGACACACTGGGGTATTTTTGCAGATGGGCAGTTTACAGTTCTATTTTTACTGCCTTTGGGGGCTTCAGTTCAATCCATGGAGTAGTTGGTCTGCATTACTCAGACACGTCTCTGTGACGCCATTCTGGGTAAGCACCACAAAGGACTACTCTGCATCACGTACGGCTGCAGGCTGCGTGGGTCTCCGAGCAAAGAAAGGAGGATTTCTGCCTGTCAGCGAGAGAAATAAAGACTCGAGAGCTGGATTAAAGCATCTGGAAAATTACTGCAGCCTCACAGCTTTTGCTGCTTGCTACCCGGGATGAGTCATCACCGGTTGCCGTGGCAACGGCTATTTTCCTCCTCCTGCTGCTGATCCATTTTGTCTGTGTGAAGGTCCCCTGAAACCAGGAGCTGCGCAGACAATGCAACAAAGTCACAGAAACTCCCATCAAAGAGCATCTGCATTTTGAATGTGCTAGTCTTGGGACTTAAAGAAGGTGAAATAAAGCAGCTGGGGCAGGAGGGCAGAGACAGCAAGCACTTGGTTTTATTCAACCTGCGTACCACTTCCAGACAGGCGTGGTTAACAAAAAACCCTGCTACCATTTCCACTAAGCAATGCCTATAAATAAAACATAATAACCTGTCCTAGACATTAACCTACGATGTTCAACATCAATGTCAGATGCTCCATAATTTAAACGCATGCTCTAAAGTGGTGGCTTGCACAGCCCGGTGCACAGATCCAAAGCTGGCCAAAGAATTAAGGTTTTTAGGCCCTACCCTTACCTCCAACCTTGACAGAACGACCCCAGGCAAGTCATTCCATCTTGGAATACCCTATTCACCACCTTTCAAGTGCAAAGATAGGGTTGAAGAGAGCTGAAACGTTGTTGCTAAGCAATACTAAAGTCCTGAAACAACACCCACCAAAGTTAACCCTTCTCCACCATCCTTCTGGGGTAAATGCAGTGGATGTTAGATTACCTCTGATGAGACAAGGAAGTCTGAGTCTTTGTCTACTCTGTATGCGGCTAGCATAGATCCCACTCAATACTTTCAATATAGTTAGTCCAATATCCTTGGTTTTCATCTCTTCTCCTTTTTATGTCATGAAATAATTAACTTATCCCCTGAAGGCAGCTTAAAATGGCTGCTGGTAGGAGCCTGACCCTGTTGGGTCAATGAAATTAATGGCCCCAACATCCACTTGTCTGAGATTAGCTACAGAAATGTGAAAACTATGGATAAGACAACCCTCCCAGTGAGACAAAAAAAGAAAGTCAGCCAGGGCAGCATTTGTGCTGCAAGCAAGGACACGAGGCTAATGTTTGCCACGCTAATTTGTAATGTTGATCCCTAACTGCTGTGTGCTTAGATACTGAACACACTTGAACCAAGAACATTAGACCGTAGACCTCCCATGTAGCTCTCATTTCTGTTATCCATTTACATCAGCTGGAGCCTTTAACACGCTTGAGGTGCTACTCTTCAGGGCTATTTAGGAACTGAATGGAGAACACTGATGTTGTGGTCCTCCTGTCTAGAAACTCCTCTTTTGACTCAGTTTCCCTAGCGAGGAAGAAGAGAGGTAACATAGGCATACAAAGGCCTGAATGACTTACAAATCACTTACCTACCAGGTTTTCTTCCAAATCTATCATCCAAAGCAAGGACAATTACCTTGCATACAAGTGCAAGTAAGTTCTCTAGAACAGGGACTTCTGCACTGGCACAATAGGCCAACTTAGAGCACAACAGTGCTCTGATGGCAACTTGAAGCTAAGACATAAAAGGCTCCCCCTGCCCCCTTTTTTTTTTTTTTTTTGCTTTGAAGCAATCCAGTAGACAAGCCTTCCTTTTCAGCAGGAGGCAGTTTGCCTTACAGTTTACCTCCCAGACTCACCTTGATCGTCAAGCAGCAGTGTAGGCACAGTGTTTAGGCATTTCTTTGTGAAGGGTGGAGGGGGTGAGCTGTTCCTTTCTCCAATGCATTTCTGGCGGGGAATGGTAGGATGTTCTTTTCATTTCTGTTCTTTACCTGTGGATATCATATCACTGTGTAAGAACAAGACTATGACTCATTTTATTTAAAATTGGGTTTGTGCACAGAAGCCATAGCTTCAAAAACGATCTTAGTTATCATCTTTCAAAAAGTGTTGGGTTTTGACCATGTAGACCATGACTTGCTTGCTGACCATCTCCCAACTGTTGCAAGTCTAATAGGAACAGTGTTCTGTTTCTTTCCTTCTCCAGCATCATGCAGTAATCAAATTATGAAAAAAAGCCACACAGAGCAGCAAGAGAAGAAACGGCAACAAGAAGGATTAAAATTTCTGCATTCCCAGTACAAAAGTGCTTTCAGCAAAGCATTCCAGCCCATCTTATACACAAGCTCAGTGACCCTTTCAGAACAAAAACCAACCAATCTGCTCTGAGGTTTCCTACCAGCAGAGCGTAAGGAATACGCTGTTGGAAGTCAGAGCAGAGAAGCCATGAACATGAAAAACTGTCCCCTGAGGGTCCTGGCAGCAAAGGGCAAATAGTATCTGCGGGTCTGGGAAGGCGAACATGTGAAAAGATGGCTGTGGTATGGGAAAGGCTGAGTATCCCTGAGCTAGAGCAGTCATCAGAGGGTGGGAATGGCAGCAGACCCTTCAGCCACCCAGCAAGGGGATCATAGCAAAAAGAAAGCAGAAGTGACTGGGAAAGACTTGCAAAACATGAAACATAATTTGGTCTTTGATGTCCTGCTCTTTGGCATGAAGAGCTGCAGACATGACATGAGTTTCTGAGTTTTTTGGATCTCATATGAAGGTGCTGGACTGTTTTTCTGACCATGGATAGCTTAAGCCTAATGGGCCCTTTCAGATCAAACTCAGGAGTATGATAGTCATCAGGCTCCCCTACAAAGGAGAGTTTTCCAGCAGAACCACACCGGTATGGTTTTAGTATTATTACTGATGTTAACTCCTTGTGCATGCAAACTTAGTCTTCAGTACATGTCTCTTTTTATGATGTCGCTTATGTTGCTTTGAAAGTCCACACAGGGAATTACAGTAAGACTGGTACAAATTCTAACACTCTAATTAGAGTGATACTGTTCTGCTAGGAAGTAGACAAAAAATGAGTCTGTCAGAGGCAAGAAAGAGCTACTCGTGAGGATCAGGGAAACACTGAGAATAGCTCATTCTATACCAAGTGCATGCTGATGCACTCCAGCTATTCCCATGGGACTGAAAAAAAAAAATTACACCCTGCATTACCGTTATTACTTTACAATAGTAAGAATATATCCCAGGAGGACATGATCTAAAACCTTCACTGAACTTGTACAGGTGAGCAATGCTGAGAATTTGGGATCTTGTTTGTCCATACAGGCTTGCACCAAACATGACAGCACTGCTTGGGGCTTAGGGGAGGTCTGAGTTCCTAGGATAATGCAGGTTGGAAGAGATCTTAGGAGGTTCCTAGTCCAATCTGCTGCTCAAGGCACAATCTGCTGCTCAAGGCACAATCTGCTGCTCAAGGCACAATCTGCTTTGAGGTCCAACAAGCATGCTCAGGGCTTTATCCCATCAGGTCATCAAAACTTCCAAGGATGGAGCCATCACAGTGTTGGGAAACCTGCTGCTCTGCCTGACTGTTCTATCAGGAAAAAGGTTCTTCCTTATATCCACTGTGAGTCTCCCTTTGTTTCAGTCTACCTGGGCAGAAAAAAACCCCAACAGCTGAATGAAACTGAAGCTATTTACCCAAGTCCCTGGGTGAAATCTTCCCTGCAAGGAACAGTAATTCACACGGCCCTGTGGGCTCCTTACCACAGGCCTCCCAACAGGTGCAAAATGCGGAGCAGGGAACCAGTTAGCTACCTGCAAATTCAGTTTGTTCTGCAATATTCTCTTCCAGGGTTGGGAGGAAGAGAGAGGAGGGAGGAGTATGGGACTTTACACACACTGGAACAACGTCTAGTTGTCAACAGTATTTTCTTATTTGTGATAAGAGATCAGGTAAGGACAAAGTGAATGCTGGCTCCCTTCCTGAATTCATCAAGCATTTTGCCATTCACCCACATTTCATTTCATGCTTTAAATTGCCTTAACATGTTGCCAGATAACTCCAAGCCTGAGGGCAGAACTGAAGGAACACTGCAGAGTTTAAGTCTCAAAGGCTAAACCTTACACACCCTTGCCACAGGGACATGATTTCAGTGGTGAGAAGCTTTTTATGTTAGCTACCTTACTGATTTCTAGAATGAAACTGCATCCTTTTGCCTCAGATGAGGGAAGGGGGGAGAAATACTTCAGCTTCCCGTAGCATCGGTAAAAATGGTTATTAGCTATTTTCTCCTCATCCTGTTGAGGACCAAGTGAAGATCCATCAGCTGATGTTAACATCTGAAGGTAGCCACAAGCAAATTATCACAACAACAGCTTTTCTGACCTGGTCAAAGTTCAGAAAGTTTTGCAGAAGACAGTCTGCATCATAGACTTGCAGGAAAGGTAATCCCCACCTGCTCCAACCTTTCCAGATCAGAATTTGGCTCAAATATGGAGCTAAACAATTCAAGAACTATATTGTGAGATGACACCCTGACCCAAACACACCCTCAAAATGTAAGTATTTTTCAGTAATGGTCATATGGGAGGTGTGCAGGGTTACACTGCCAGTGTTTGCAATCAACCACCATCAGTAGTCAGTTCTCAGACACCAAATCGCTATGAAGCTACTGAGGTATTGCAGTTATTTTACACCTTTGGCAGACAAGCAGTTTCCTTCATCACTGGAAACAGATAGGAACACTGCTTTACTATTGGAAATAAGTTCGAGACATGTATCATAAGGAGATACAGGAAAAAAGAGTAAAATTCTTCAAGCAAAAGCTGCTGGTGCCAGAAGTTCACAGAAAATCAACAGCTCATAAAAACAGAATAGGATCCAATGTCCTATAGCAACTGCCATATCTGGAACTTCTGAAAGCCCTGTACCAAGTCACCGGGAAAAATGTGGCCATTTAAGGTGCAGTGATGTGATACTGCATGGACACTACAAGAGGAGTGAGTATTTTAAGACATCATCAAGAAGTCCAGAAGAAATCATCATGTTTTATATTAACAAAACATACTTCATATGAGAAAGGATGGAGTAGCAGTGAAAAGATAGGTTATTACAAAAAAAAAAAAAAAGTTTTTTTCTTAAATCCAAGCTTATAACCCATGAAATCCACAGCTATCACCAGGAAAAAAAAGATACTTTATGTAGTAACAGAAGGCTATATGATTTCATTCATTCTGAAAACAGTAAATCTTTCAGAAAAAATAGACCTCTCAAGCTCCAGAGCTGCTATATGAATAGAAGTAACAAACACCTTTCCATACTAAAAGAAAAAAAAAATAAAAGCAGGGAAAAAATTGGTGAAATAAGCCTTTCTTCATCCCAGAAAGATGACATAGGGCAGGGAGTTAGTGCATGCGCACCACAAATTAAAACTGAATGTAAATACAATGAAGTTAATCTTACTAAGGTTCATTTGAGAAGGAACACCAAAACACAAACAAACAAACACACAGCATACAGGCCAGCTGAATAATGCATGCTGTTCTTTCAGTCCAGAGAGAATATTTATACATGAAATAACATTTTTAATCTTACTAGATGACCTCTAAATATAAAGCAAATCGTTTTTAAGAAGCATAACTGGAAGAAGAGAGGAAGATACTTAGATTCCTGAGCAACACTTCCATTCGCAGTCCTTAGCGCAAGTTTAGTGTTAGCAAAAATCATCCTGAAGATTTTGATGACTTGGCCTCAGTATGGACAGTACCAGACAGTTCCCAACACTGCCTGATTAGTGGTCATCGGCAAGGAAAGGAGGATTTTGAACATATCTGAAATGTGCCAATTTCTTATATCAGTCCTTGGACTTTTTGCTAAGACTGTCAATAAGAAGATGAAGGAAAGCCTGTGGATTTTGTCCACTATTGCACTCGCATACCCCACTTTCTGTCTGGACCACTGAAGAGCCAAAAACCTTTAAATGCTGTATTATCCCTTCACCAATCTTCAGAGCCATCTGGGAAAGTACTGGGTATCTTTGCTTAACACACCTCAAGTGGTTAATTCCATTTTGCAGTTCTCTGCCACCCACACAGCTCCCAGTCCAGGTTAATAATTTGAAATGTTAGCACCTACCAGTGAAAACTCAGCCCAGGGACAGTGCTGATGTGTTACCACAGCAACAGGTATTCATGAACTTGCACCTTCTTGGCTGCCAAGGACCATTTTGAAAGCCTCTGCTCCCCTTCAGCCTACATAGGATGGGGACACATACAGCTGCCTCAGAAGCTGATAAGCTAAACTGACACTAGCACAACGAAAAAAAACAAACAAACAAACAAAAAACCCCCAAAAACCAACCAAAACCCAGTACCTTAAGAGAATTATTGTACTGCACATGTGAGGATGAGTCCATTTCCAACAAGGACTGCATCTGTGGACATGAATCAGAGGGATGAAAGCAGTGAAGAGATTTTTAAGAAGCAACTGAGCACTAAGCAAGCCTAAGGATACAGCTTTAATGCCCAAGCACAGTATATTACATACTTAGCCAGCACATCTACATCAGATCTGCAACGCAGAACTGCACATACATCAGACATCAAAGCAGTACTACTAGCCATGACATACCCCTTGACATACCCCTTCAAACCAGCATGGACTTTGAGATGCACTAACCAGAAGTCTTTGCTTACATGCTTTTTTCCTTTACTGTTTCTTGAGCAATCCAACAGAAGGAAAGATGTGGCGGAAGGCAAATCCCCTCTGAAAACTCAGGGCATGAGGCAACACCACATTCCTCCCTCCTCTAGAGGATACTGCAAGCTGGCCAGGAATACCAGAAAATAGGAAGTAGGGTTTCCTGGGGTGTGGGTGTTGTTTGTTTTGGTTTCGGTCTGGGGTTTTTTTTTCTCTGTCCACAGGCCAGAATGGATACATGATTTCCAGCTAGCATCCTGTCGAAGGGCTGGTCACACTTAGGGGTGACTCAGCTTCCCAGATCACGTATTGATAAGGCTCCCTTTGTGGTTAGTAGTCTGTAAATTGCTTTGGGATGCTCTAAGATTAACTATTATAGTATAAATCATTCTCATTACTGGGTGTGGATTTATGCACTACTTCTCCTGGACTACAGGACAGAAACCAGACCCCTGTCCTGACAGAGGGATAACTCTTAAAAAAACAAACAGACAAAAAACCTTCCCGAAAAACACCAGTCCTGCGGTCTATTAGCAGGCAAGTCACACTGCTCTACCTTTCTCTCATTTTCTGTGCCTCTACCCAGGACATTTGTATACCCTAGTGCTTGCTATTTTTAGTGACTGCTCAGGAGCAAGTCTACCAAGTAGAATACATTATCCCATCACTAAAAGCTGTCACTTTATAAAACAAATTTCCTGCGATTGTATAAATTATGCCCTTGACTGGCATGTCAAGCCTGTTCTGCTGATGATTTTCCATGTCAGTCTGTTAACCATTTGATGTTAAGGTGAATCTTAGCAGCATACTTGAACCCAGCCCTGGCGTCCGGAATGAAGGCTGCTTAAAAGCCAGAAGCAGATTTAGACTGAGTTTTATAAGCAGTTCTCTCAATGACAGGGTACAGTAGCCTACCCATAGACCTACAGTAGCATACCTATAGAACTCCACCACTTGATTTAACTTAACATCATACTTAAATGCATCACATAAGTATGCATCATCTCACAGGAAAGGAAGACGTTCACAAGTCTGTAATCCTATTTCCAGTATCCACCTAGAATAACCATTGAACAGACCTACAGGTGACCTACCAGGAACTGCCAGCAAAGCTTGGCAAAAGACTGAGAAGGGAATGTGTAGACTGGCCCTTCTCATGTTATATTGCCAGAGCCTGCAGTCATGCTTTTCAGCCAGCAATGGGTTTTCTGAATTTGTCCAACCTGTTTTGGATCCATTTATTTCTCCAACTCCCACAAAAAAAGTAAAAGAAAAAAGAAAAATCAGGTGACAACGAGCACCACAATTTCATTATGCACTACAGCAACCAGCATGCTTAAAAAAAAACCAAAACAAACAAAACAACAAAACAACAAACTTTTAGGGCATTGCCTCCAATTGCATTTCAATAAATAGCAGTAGTCTTTCCCTGTTCATCTTTACCATACCATTTATAGCACTCCCCCATATCCTACCCCAGTCCCTTCTCTTCTAGGGTGAAGAATCAAACTACTTATGCCCTCTTCACATAGTAGTGAGTCCACGTCTTTGATTTTCTTATTGCTTACTTCCTTATTTTTTCTAGCTCTTCTTTTTGAGGCAGAGTTATTAGAACTGGCTACAGTATTCGAGAGGTGGGTTACACCAGTGGCTCACATGGTAACAGAATGGATGTTTGACTATCTTTCCCTACAATTCCTAACTTTCTAACTGCTGTGCAGTAACCAGACAGTCTATGAAATATCCATAACGACCCCAGGATCTTTCCTACATGTTAGTAAATTATAGCCCATGTACGTGTGTGTATATATATCTATTCAAGCTGATTTTTTTTTCCCCCACCCAGAGGGACTCATCACTTCACACTTACCAGTTTTCACTGGTAATATAATTTGTAACAGATCCAGGTCAGCAGTGTAGACAGACACTTGTTCTCTAGGAACTTGACCAAGACCCAGTGCATTCATCACACCAGCTAACAGAAAGCAGTCAGAAACTCATGTCATATTTTAGCCTGGCTGGTTAGCGTACACAACCTGCTGAGCTGACATTTTATTCACTCCACCTCACTTGTTTCCTTTGTATGGACAGTGTGATTTAGGAAATACTTCTGTCACAGCAGTGCACTGCAGAGAATTTGTACTGCTTCACTCTCCCTCTTCAGGTGCATGTAAGGAAGAAATGCAATCAAAAAACAAATACCAAAAATAATTTATACACTTCCCAACCCCAAAGTGTTCAGTCAGGCTCGGTGGTTATATTCATTCTGCTCCATTGGACTCAAACACACCTAAACCCTTGGAGGAAGAAGTATGATAGATGTCACAGAAGTCTCAATTTAAATTGAGTACTACAGCTATGAAGCTCCTCACCCCCTACTAGTAGTAAGCTGAAAGCATACACACAGATGCTTAAAACAGGAGCCTATCACAGCTTTCAGATTCACTGAACATCCCTGAAAAACTGTTTTTTCTTGCATCCTTTTAGCTCTATCACCAGCAAGATCTTCTTTCAGACCCATGTGAGTCATTAAATAGCCATCTAACACCATCTGCTGGATTGTGAAGAAAAAAAATGATACCAGCAACTTACTGCCAGGCAGAAAGGAAGGAAAAGAACTCATTAAGGTGTCTGTGGCTTGGCTTTGTTTGTGTCCTCCCCCTCACTCACACCTTATTTCTATTTTTTTTCCTCTTTTTGAAAGGCAAATCTGGGCTGCTGGCACTAATAGGCAGTCGCAAAGACAAAACGTCCTCTGCTGTGGACTGTGCAAATTGTCCAGGGGGCTGTGCCCTGCAGTTACGCTTCAAGATCACCACTGATCTATAGACTAGCTTTACCCCTTCCTGATTAAACAAAAAGAAAATAACACCAGAAAAAGAAGCTACCCTGAAAATAAGCCTTCTGCAAAGTCAGGTTATAATTCTGAAGGAGAAGGGGTGCAGAAATGAGCTGGCTTTCTGTTGAAAATGCAGGACCTCGGCATGAGTCAGATGCTGGGGATGCGAAGCCTGTGCAGCGAGGGGAAGCAGCCATTACACATTCAGACATTAGCTCAGACATTAGCCCCTGGTTTCTTGCACCCTGTACAAAGGCTAAAGTACCGGTTATCTCAGCACCATGCAAACATGTACTTTTCCAAGACTGGCAGGGATATTTTTAACATCCAATTAGGCAGCTGCCACTACTGTCGGATGCAAGATGATAGCTTTTAATTAGTTATTTATGGCAGGAGACTGCACCCCCTTTCTTGCTTCTTCAGGTCAAATTTATTTCACACATCACCTAGCTCCTTACAACATGGGATGCAGTGGTTAAGCTTTTTCTTTCACCAAGATGAAACACAGGCCTGGCTGAAATTATATCAGCTATAAAACACACTGGAGGTTGTGCATTTCCTACTTCCCACTCCTTTTCTCTCCCCACTGTTTTCCTATTATCATACTGAAATTAGGGATGAATCACATGTTCAACAGTTATTAGACATCAGATTTTATGTCAGGTCCTGATTTAGTCAGCCAGACATTGTGTGAGAGGACAAATTAGCTTTATTGACTTCTTACCCTATTAAGTCAGTGAAAGCACTGCCAGGATTTTACCCTGTGTAACTAACAATGCATCTGCTCCCTTATTCAAGGTTTTTCTCTGCTCCAGCTTTTCTGTAAGCACCAATATATATATTTTAGCAAAGCAAATGTCACAGCAGTAAGTAGGCTGTTTCAGATGATGCTGTAGAAGCTACAAGGAGCCCTGAATCATAGGATCCCCTTAGCAGTAACGGGAAGTAAAGGTCATGCCTCATGCATCGGTGCTGCCCAAAATGGAAGCTTACCTTCTGTGACAGAGGCAAGTATGATCATAGGAAGAATTTGTTGAAGTATTCCCAGGAGGAAGAGGGTAGGTTTTGTGGCACTGTACAAGACTCTGGTAAGATTGCCTCTGAAATACTGCAGACAGCTCTGCTCACCAAGTTCAGGACGGATGAATTTCGCCTGAGTCAGCACAGAAAAGGGCTCTAAGATGAACACAGCAACAGAAAACCACATACCTGAAAGGGGGTTGAAATAACCAAGCAAACCTTTGCTTGGTTAGCCAGCAAAATTAAGGCTGGGATTGCAGTTTCAAAATATGTTTAATCTGACCAAACAGCAGCTTGCCATCAGAAGAGCAGTCCCACTTGCCCCAGTCCCACAGTCCCACTGTCTACCTTGCGTTGAGTGAGATCATGAGCTGATACAGCTCTCTCTGCTGCTGCAGCATGGCTAGGGTGGACAAAGGAAGCAGCAGGAATATGCAGCTGAGGGAAAAGCAAGCATCTCTTCTTTCAGCAGATGCAAGATCAAATGGGGCATAATGTAAAACTGCCTTAAGAGGGCAATTTATGAAGTGCTGCTAAGTACAGCAGTTCCAAACAAAAAAATCCACGAAAAAAACCCACAAAACCACACAACCAAACAAAAAAAAAAAAAAAAGAAAGAAGAGATGAATAATTTCAGCTAACAGACAATGCCAGTCCAAGAACTAATAAATTAACCATAAACACATTTAGGCTGGAAATAAGCCTTCTCACTGGGCTACTGGGTCCTAAGCGTCAATTAATATTCCAAGAAATCTTGATCAGATTATAATATGAATGATGTTTTCCTTCCAATGGCAGGGGAACAGAGCATGCTTCTGGAGCTCCCTGCTAATCCCACATTCCTAGGTTGACTGTCTATTTATATCAACCGTTCTAATAGAGAAATTATTTAAAATATTTAAAGGCTCCAGAAACTAAATTTCTTGCTATAAGCAATGTCAAAAAAACCCCAACCTGCTCTAGGTGACTCAAATCAAAGATTCAAATTAATCTGGACAAAGCGTTTTATTGCATGCTGGCACAATACATCAAAAGCAACGTGTCCCTTTTGGACATTTGACTTTTCAGGGCAAAATTGGTTCAATTGACGAACATACATTACAGAAATTGATTTTTTGTCTGGGTATTTACTTGTGCAGACAGGAACTTTTATAGCAGGGGACAGCAAGGACCTGAGGACATTCAAACACATCAGAGAAAGAACATGGCCAGTTTCCTGTCTGCCAGCTACTGTTATGGGAAGGGTTACAAATACAAATTATCCACAGGCATACATGCAGACACACAGCACACAGTTTGTCCTAGGGCTAAAATTGATTAGTCTGGAGACTTTAGGATTTCAGAGGAAGATGCTCAGCTGGTGAATCCCATTCCACTGGCGCTAAGGAACAAGCTGACTGCCGTGCATTTAGGCAATTAGGAAAGAAGTACCACCACCCTATGACCCTGAAGATCCCTAGAGCCTGTGGGTAGCTTCAGAAGAAGCAGTGCCTTGTACAGCCTTGCCCCTGCTCACATGCAGGGCTTCCCAGTTTACTGTGTTTGTACAGCAAACACCATGTTTTCCCCTGAGCACAGCATGTACTGCAGGCGCAGTGCCCAGCCCAGGCTCATGCCACGTGTTTGGTGCTCCTGGGTGAGATCCTGTGCAATCCACAAAGCCCACACATCTGTCCTGGTCCAGGTCTAAATCTGGCCTGAGTTTCACGTTTGTCACAAAAGTAAAGGTGAGGTGAATTACATGGGAGTTTTCCTGATTTTTCACACAGCAACCCAGAAAGACAGAAGACAGCTTTACCTTGATTTCACTGCAAATGTACAGGCTGGCAAACAGATTTCTAAAACATTATAAAAGATTTTCTGTGGCACCATCCAGCACTGCATATTACTTAAACAGACTGCTTCCTTCTAGGAGTCAGGCTGTGTTTTGGGAACACCAGCCATGTCTTATTCAGAGCTTGGCTCACAGGTTTTAGAGTACTAGGACCACAGTGCTACTGACTGCTCCCTCCACTGGGGATACACATACAAACACTCAAGGCTCTGTAATTTTTATGCATGAGCATGACAAAAGGCCCCAGCAAGACAAGGCCTCATTTTGCTGGTGCTGTACATACATGCAGTAAGAGGAACTCCTACCCCACAGATCTCCCACTAGTGAGGCTGAGAGAAAGGCAAAATGCCCATTTTTCAAATAAGAAACTGAGATGTCTGATGCAACACAGCCCCTGAGACCAAAAAGATGCTCAGGCACTTGACCTACGAGGCTGCAAGACATTTATGCAAAGTCCTACAGAAAGTCTATGAAAACTATAGACATTCAGTACAGTTAATTCACATCCTCCCCTAGTTCAGTCTTTCCCCATCAACTCTTCATTTAAAAACTGTGCATATCCTTCAACTCACCATTAAAATCACTCCTAATTTATGTTTCAATAACACCTTAAATGGAGACTTTCAAAACATATACTAAGCATTAGCATCTCTGTGGTAAGGGCTGCTATTCTTCCTGTAAGCCTAGCAGACTATGACACACAATAGCTACAGCTATTAGGTGGGAACAGTGGTTTTGTACCAGTGTAAGTGTTATATTTAGAAGGATTATTTTTAGCCTACCTACCTGTATAACCAGTATATATGGATAAAATATAAAAATGGTTAAAGATTATCAGCTGTTACTGTGCTCATCTTAAGAGCAAACAGAAACACAGAACCCAGATGAGCTGCACAGAGGATCTGGCTGAGGACAAGAACCCAGAACCAGCTTCAGGACAAAACTACACCTGAGCTCTGAACCAAGCACCCAGTGTCTCACCTCAGCATGGACGAACTGTAGCAGTTAAGCTTAAACTGACACAAATATTTTCTAATAGCACAAAATTCCAGATTTTTCTAAGTTTTAAAGTGTTGTGAACTTTACTACCAGCTGTTCTTCCCCTGTTTCTGCATTTGCTAAATTCCAGCCAACAAAGGGTCAGAGAATTGACATTTCATGGTAGAAGAGGTCAAAAAAACCAGGAGGAAATGGAAATACTGGCAGCTAGGCCTAGTTTTCTGGACACTACCAAGTCTTTTTTACAGATTCAGAAGATATGACACAACTTTCATAAACAGCTAAGATTGTGGAAACTGATCTAGCACTCAGAAAACTGCTGTCTCCTAAGAAAATTTATGATTGCTCCAGTGGTTGATTAAATCAATACAGAAGCAAATTTCTTCTGCTTACCCTGCAAGCTGCATGGCATTTCAGACTCAAAAAATGATCCATATTTTACAAAAATAGCTCATGTCTGTATTCAACACAAAGTTGTAGATACTCCAGAAATGTGGGATGCAAAAAAATCAAATCCAGATCTCAGGCCAGGGTGCCTTAATGCAACTGTTACACTACTGCGGAGAGCCCACACTGGGAAAGCAAGAGGAAATCAGGAGGAAAGCAAGGATGAACAAACACAGATTATTGCAAAGTATCTCTCAACTGCAATGTACAACTGTCCTCCTTGAGGATAGTATGTACTAACATGAGCTGATTTTTAAAAAGACACCTTGAAAAACAAAAGATCAAGGCCAGAACTTACAAAGAGTATGGCATACAGTGTGCCCCTCATGAGCCATCTCTCTGACAGGAAAAGAGATGGATGGATGGATGGATGGATGGATGGATGGATGGTTGGTTCACCAGCAGTAGTGCTGAATTCCTGAATTCCCTCAGTGTTACAGCTGAGATAATATGTATGAGCGTAACAGACTGAGGCAAGCAAAACAGTTCAGAGTCACAGAGAGGATGAGAAACTAAGACCCTCCTAGTGGTCATACTAGAGATTCACTGTGGAGCACCCTTCTACCTTGGTCAGTGCTGAACCAATGCCCCAGCTGAGTACAGAAGGCCCTGCAGAGTTTTTGTTGGCAAAAGTGGCCTTTACAAACAGATGCGCCCTTGCCTAGGAAGTGTTTTGGGAACCAGGCTGTGGCATTTTGATTTGTTCTGTTCACTACAAACCTGGCTGAACTCTGCCACGCAGTAGGGGTTTATAGTGTGCCCAGTCAAACACCCAGCCTTCTCAAAATGCCTGTTTTTTGCATCAGTACATACTAGGAAAAACTGGGCAGACATCCTAAAGCATTTCCACAGCACGCAGGACATCCTCACTGAACAATCCCCAAAACACCTTAAAATCTGTAAGCCTGAGAGCTCTTGATGAGCTGAGAACTCAGAAATACCTTGGCCGAGTCTGCTCGGAGAGATGAAGCGGGCAGACCCACAGGGGTGGCGACCAGCAACACGGGGTCCAGTGCAAGCACCGAGGCAGGATCTCCTGGGGAGGGCAGGTTACAGCCCACTCGGGGGGGAACAAGGCAGGACAAGGGTGCGAAGGGGGAAAGTTGGCTTCTGAGGAGGTTACCTACTGCTTGTTCTCCCCTGGCAAGAGGCACACATGTCTGTGTTGATGAGCACCCAGGGCTGGCTCACCACGGAGCATCTGGGCTACTGCTGGTGTTTATCTGCTCTCTGGTTTTCTGCCTGTCAGGGAGCTAAGGGACGTTGCCTTAAAACTCCACAGTCATGGATGGTGTTATAAACATGTTTTGTTCATTAGTAAAGAATAAATGGACGGGACTTGCGGGGTGTGTGTTGGGTGGGTGCTTCGCAGGGAGATGGAAACTGCCTTATCATAAGAAAGCTTGCGGGGTGTGTGTTGGGTGGGTGCTTCGCAGGGAGATGGAAACTGCCTTATCATAAGAAAGCAGAAGCCTTGGTCACGTAAGAAACATGCGCAGAGTACTACAAAACCAGAAGATACCGGTCTTGCGGCTTGGAC
>VFFE01007651.1:188574-219543 GCA_008921705.1 Burhinus oedicnemus
TAATCAGAACTTGGAAAGAAAACACCCTTCAACCCCATTGGGAGGGTCCGTACTTGGTACTCCTTACCACCAATACAGCAGTCCGGACCGCCGAGCGTGGATGGACGCATGCCAGTCGTATCAAAGGACCTGTGCCACGTCCTGAGTGGAAAATTACCAGCTGCCCTGGCGAATTAAAAATAAGACTTAGAAAGGGCCCAACAGACCAGCCCAATTGATGAGATAGCGAACTTTTGAAGTTGAAACTCTGCCAGGGGCAAAGGCAAGCCAAAAGGACACTTTTCTATTGCAGACCTACGTGTTAAGTGTACAGATAAAGGTTGTAGTAGTTGTTATCTATTTGTATGTTACAAATGTCTTGTCTGCAGCGAGAGGTGGTGGACACATTGCATTGAAGGATATCCTCCTCGAGGAATCTGCCAGCCTTGTTGGGAGAAACAGAGAAAACTAACTAATTTGGCCCTTAAGGTAAAAATAACAATTGGTACTTTAGATCCGGAATCAAAAGAATGGTAGAATATATTTATTGAAGGGATTAACCCTCACCTTTATTGGTACCACCCAAACGAACCAGCTCCCTTTGCGGCACAAATTCAAACAGGGGTGTGCAGACGGCAGGTAAAATACCTGACTTGCGACTCCCCTGACGTTAAGGATCACAACTGGAACACTTGCGTTAAAAGATTAATAAAGAAAAGGTGGGCATTCCCTCCTGAAGACTGCCACTGCTGTCGAGAAGATGGTACACCCCGTGGCTCGAAGCAACCGAGTCGACGGGCGAGACAGAGGGCAAGGAATCTGTGGAGGATGGACCCTGAAGGCAAGTGGGACCAGGAGGTCATGGAGCAAGAAGTGCCAAGGGACTGGGATACGATCTAAATATAAAAAAGGTAACATGTACGAGAGCAATGTTAAGACCACTTCTCAAAGCAAACTTATATTAGTAATATTATTTTTGTGGGGTAATGAAGCAACAGGAGCAATATCAACTAATGAAGTTACAATACACCAGCCCTTTAATTGGACTATAAGTAGATGGGATGACTCAAAAGTTTTGAAATCGAATGTCACGTCTGGAGCACCCTCGTTTAATATCACCAATTGTGAATTGATGGATAGTGTTGTAGGGAATGGTGGATCGACAAGCAATACTGGCTGTCACCCTTCTCGGCAATACTCCTGGGGGGCCACAAATCTAAAAGCAACATATTGGTGCCCTAGCTCAAACCCTGGAAAGGGATATTGTAATCTCCCAAACGAATATTATTGTGCGTATTTTGGGTGTGAAACTATTGCCTCAAAATCAGACTGGGGAATACCTCAAAGAGATAAATTTTTACAAGTAAAATGGATACCGGAGGGATGCCAGGAGCCGACATATGATTATTCAGGGGGAATAAACGAAGCAGGAAACTGCAAATCTCTATATGTAACCATACTTCAACCCTTGGATCCAGGATGGATGATAGGTAGAACATGGGGCGTAAGGTTTTGGGAACCTGGAACAGATCGAGGAGTATTAATACTCATTCAGAAGAGGGAAGTTCAGAGGCAACTACCGATAGGACCTAATCAGGTCTTAACAGGTAAGAGAGGAAAGGGAAAAGGAAAAAAAAGGAAATACCACAGCAGTTGCTTCTACTGAAAAAACCCCAGCTCCCACGAATCAAACCGATAGCGACCCCTTGTGGACGATAATGAAAGCCACTTATCAAACCTTAAATGCTACAAACCCAAATGTAACCTCCTCCTGTTGGTTATGTTATGATACCAGACCACCCTTTTACGAGGGTATTGCAGTATCATCCCCCTATAATATCTCAAATCAAACTGACCCTCATGAGTGTAGGTGGAAGGAAAAGAGGCCCCGGATCACCCTGCAACAAGTTAAAGGAAGTGGTTGGTGTATAGGGGAAAAAGTTCGAGAATTGGAACCTCTCTGTTCAAACAGAACTAAATCGGTGTCAAATGGTAAGTGGGTCCTTCCCAGCCCAGGAGCATGGTGGGTATGTACCGTATCAGGGTTGACTCCCTGTCTATCAACAAAAGTAATCAGAAGGATGAACGATTCTGAGCTTTGTGTCCAAATTATTGTAGTCCCTAGAATACTAGTACACAGTGAGGAGAACATGTACCTCCATGGGGATAATGAAAACCGCATCCTCAAAAAGAGAGAACCCATTTCAGCTATCACTATAGCCACTTTACTTGGACTGGGAGTAGCCGGAACAGCCACCGGAGTCACATCACTAATACACCAACAACAGGGTTTTAATTCTTTGCGGGCCGCAGTTGACGAGGATTTGATGAAAATAGAAAAATCTATATCTTATTTAGAGAAATCCTTAACCTCATTATCTGAAGTGGTATTACAAAACCGGAGAGGACTAGATCTCTTATTTTTGCAGCAAGGAGGGGTATGTGCTGCATTAGGTGAAGAATGTTGTTTCTATGCCGACCACACAGGAGTTGTTAGAGATTCTCTGGCTAAACTAAGAGAAGGATTGGAAAAACGAAAACGGGAACGAGAGTCCCAATTTTCATGGTATGAGTCCTGGTTTAATCAATCACCCTGGTTCACTACCCTTTTGTCAACCATAGCGGGACCAGTGATCCTTTTGATATTGGGGCTGACATTTGGACCATGTATATTCAATAAATTAATCGAAATTGTTAAAGGGAGACTAGAAGCAGCCCATTTACTCCTGATAAAAACAAAATATGAAGTATTAAGTGATAGAAATCAAGAAGAAGACACAGAATGGGGCAATATGGAGTTACAGCGCTTTAATGAACAAAACAAAAGGTCCAAATAAAAAGAGGGGGGAATTGTTATAAACATGTTTTGTTCATTAGTAAAGAATAAATGGGCGGGACTTACGGGGAATATGTTGAGTGAATGTTTCGCAGGGAAATGGAAACTGCCAACGCAAGAAAGCAGAAGTCTTGGTCACGTAAGGGACATGCGCAGAGTACTACAAAACCAGAAGATACCGGTCTTGCGGCTTGGACACCATCCAAGGCCTCACTGAGCAAGCGCCAAAGACAAAGGTGAAAAGGTCATACCTGAGGAAGACTTTGGGCCTTCATCCTTACAGACCCCAACGACCACCAGAAGGAGGCACTGCACAGGCTCTAAGGGGCGGAGAGCTAATTTAAATAAGGAGCGGTGATATAGTTTGCATATGTATTAGATGATTGCGGAACTTAATGAATATGTAATATCTTGTGTAATAAAAAGAAGCTCGTTTGCCGTAACGAGCGCGGCAGTTGGCGGGACGGAGATCCCCCCTGTCGCCCAGCGCTGTATTGCCTTATCGCTACGCTTGCTAAACTCAATAAAAGGCTCAACCGATTTGGAAACCTGGTAATTGACTCATTTGTCAACTAAAGCTCTCAATGACAGATGGGAACATTCAAAGCCAGCTAGCCCCTCTGTTGGCGTGCAGGCAGGTGCTTGAGGTGAGGCGCGGGGGCTGGAACAACCCATCGCAGAAGGGCACACAGCAAGGACAGAGCGAAGCACAGGAGGTGCGACTTTTTGGGATGGGGCCACCCAGGCCACGCAGGGGGCAACAGGCATCAGCCCTCCTTACAGGCTTAAAATTGGAGCTACCTAGGGAGCTGTGGGCCACCCTCTGAGGGAAAAGCTTCTCTGCAGGCATAGCCGGAGGCAGCTCCTCGCCTCCCTGGAGGACACCTGCCCCAGCGCCAGGAAAATACACCCCGAGGAAAAAGCCTGAGACTAACGATACCTGCCTCAGACTGGGCCTGGGGCTGGCAGCGACTGCTGCGGCTCTGTGCCTTCCCCCGGGAGCCTGCTGCTGCCCCCGGCAAGGGCTGCCGACCGCCCCACGCTGCGCAGAGGCAACCCGGCCACCGGCCCCGAACGCCGGGTAGCGCCCACGGTACCAGCCGAGGGGGCCACCGCCGCCGCCCGTCCCCACCAGGCCAACACGTCGCTTGCCCAAAATGGCGCTGCCGCGGCGGGAGAGGCGCCACGGCCAGGCGGTGCCGGGGAAGCTGAGGTGAAGCTCCGATTCAAGGGCCGCTGAAGCCCACAGAAGGGATTAAAGCGCTGCTGCCGCCAAGGGCAGCGTCCCTCCCCGCCCGGCCGGTCGCCCTGCGGGGCGGCCCGGCGCCGCGCCCGGGAGCAGGGACATGGAGGGCCACAGGGCCCCGCGGGTCCTCGTACTGCTGCGGACCACAGAGAAGAAACTACGGCATCAGAGGCAAAACAGTTTGTCTTAAAGTTTTATTTTTTACCCTTTAGATCTTCTGCTTTTACTACACCACCACCTCCTCAGCCCCCCACCCCCCTTTTAGAGAGAGAGAGCGAGAGAGCGAGCGAGAGAGAGCTAGGTGTTCCAGGAAACACCTTGCAACCTCACATTTAGTAGCTGGGCACAGTGCTAAAGCCCTACAGAAATTGAAAAGAAATGGTTCCTCCCTCTAATTACATGAAGATTTGTGTGGAGATGTGGCCCCAAGTCCTTGCCCTCTGGCTGTGCAGGTGAGAGTCCAGACAGGTACGGGTACGGCATGGCTGCCTTGCAGCCTGTGCGCCCAGCATTGCTTCTCAGTCAGGACAAAACCTACTGTGTTTCATGGGCCAAGAGACTCCATAAGCTAGTTAAGTTAAAAAATATGAAATGTCTTTAATACCAGGTAGTATATTTCCCCTGGAGACCACAAAAGGGCTCTTCCAGTTTCTTGATCTATTTCTCCTCCACAAAATCAAGAAGTAACTGTGTAAAAATATATAAAAACTACGGTGGTGGTGGTGCGTGTTTACTTTCTTCTCTTGCTGGAATTTCAGTTACTGCTTATAGCGACCAGTGAAATAGTCAGAAATTATTATTGTATGGTTTTTAATGGCAAGCAGAAATCTATTGGGGAACAAGGGTGCTATAGGTGCAAAGCCAGATCTACAATAATGGTTTATCAGAAGGGGAATGGTTTATATACAGTTTAAGGGAATCTGCTTCCCACAGGAGAACGGTGCAGCTAGCATCCCAGCCTGTTACTGCGCTGTAGGGAACTTAACTGCTCTGGGAAAGGAGATCTGCAAAGTTACACCGGCAGCTATTCTTGTGAACAAGTGGCAAAAGGTTTCTTAGTGCTCCCACTGCTCCTTAGAAGTGATCTGTCCAAGCCAGATACCAATTCTCAAAGCCTTTACCAAAGTAGGAAAATTTCAAGGTAGTGAGCAAGCCTGGGGTATTTTTATCCCTCCATGTCATTTCTCAGGCTTTGGCTAAATCAGTTTGTCTGCAACTACAAAAACTTAGCTTGTTTCTGAGATCTCAGAACTTTTTGCCTCCTGTGACATGAGTCATGGCTGCTGTTACAGTGATAAGAAAGAAAAATTACTCTGCTTGTTCATTTTGATCCTTTTTTTATCCTTTCAATCCTGTGGGACTACCAGGAAAGCTAATTGGATTTTCTCCTAGATTGTTATTTGTGGAATAAAAATGCAGTTTGTGTAACATCTTATGATCACTCTTCTATTACTGTAATGCAGTATATGGGAAAACTAAGACATTATCCAACTCGTTAACTGTGAAGGAAGCATAGCAAGTCCTGGAAAATAGAGAAGTCACCACTTGCCTTTTTTTAGCATCTATAGCTATCTTATATAGACTCAGCGTGTGGTGTCTATGTGGGGAACTGAACAGCCAGAAGAGGGTAGCATAAGTTAGTTAATAAACCTCATCTGTAAAGCAGAGCTATTTTTGAGAGCAACATATTTCTGGCTGCAAGGTAGAGAAACATCACACTGAGAAACTCATCACCAAGCTTTTGACAGGACGTGGAAAGGCAAATTTACAGTCAGAACTGTCAAGGATCAGACTGATAGCAGGCCACAGAGCTTTTTGCATTATTAGCTCCTGTTTGACCCATGCCTCTATTAATAAAAATGCACATCCAAAGCAGCTTTATTACTTTGCTTTTAGGAGATAGCAGCACAAGTCAGTAAAACTAACAGGGTTACTGAGTGCATCCTGGCCCATTGTCTTGCCTGCAGCAACTCTGAAAGGCCAGATGGGGAAGTCATGAAAATGCCTAACACTGAGAGCACCTTAAGGGGATGGTTTAGGGCCAAGGTAATAGAATATGAAACAGAAGCTTGCTGAGTTCACCAGACAGATGCACATTTGATGGCCTGAATGAAAACATGCTCCTTGCTGCTGCCCCTAAATCTACCCAAAATAAAATGCTGCTCCCAGAGCCTGTATGCAATAAATGAGTATTCACAAAGGGAATGTTGCTGTATCTGGCAGAAGCAGAAACACCTCTGTAGAGACACCAGCTTGCAGGAGCTGTGGAGAATCCTCTTCTATACCCATGCTGAGGATTTTCTCTTTGAGGGCTATCTATCTAGCCCCTGTCAATGCTTATGACTGTAAACTGAACTGAATTGCTGCTGGGCATTCCATTATACAGAGACATATCTACATGAGTTAGCTTGCAATTTTTTCTTTACCCCTACGAGAGATCAAATGGCAGCACTCAGTTCTCTGAGAAGCTGATAGGGCTTGCCTGAGGAGGTACATGAGAGGACAAGGAAGATTGAAGGATGGCTGTTACTATCTGCATCACACTTAGTGGTTAGAAATCCCAGTCAGATCAGGCCTCCACTATGCTAGATGTTGTACACTTACATAGTATAGGAAAAGCTGTAGCCTGAAAAAGGAAGCTGAAACAGACAAAAGGTGAGAGGGGAAACAGGTACAAAGACACAAAATACCATGCCCAAGAGCATACAGCCAGTCCTGTCAACTTGCTTCTGGCAAAGCTGCTTTAAATTACTCAGAGGCTGTTAGGTGAAAAATAGCGTGTGTGTGTTTACACCTTGGAAAGGCACTGAAGAGATAACACACCCTTTATTCATATTTTATTTGTACTGTATACCTGAAGCAAAGTGGAAATGCAAGCTGAATCTTTTTTCTGTAATTCTTTTCCCTCCACCCTTTCAAAAATAGCACATATAGAAAACATTGGAACTTTTCATTTCAAAGCCCGTCACATCAGACTATAAATGCTAAACCAGATGCCCTTCACCCTGCTGCTACAATGCAGCCATGTTCTCAGCTTGAGTGTGTCCATTATCCTTATAGCACACAAACAGCAAACAGGAGCTGGGGAAGGGGAGGGGACAGAGAATACTGTATGCAGGTGGCATTAGGGTGTCAGACTAATTTCATCCCTGGAAAGGTTTAGTTTCAGGTATTCTGAAAACCTTTATGTGACAGATTCAGAAAGTCTTTAAAGCAGCGCTGTCCCTTCAAATTACCAGTTGCAAACTTGCTCGCAATTTCCCCTGGACTTGGCTGGTAGTTACAGAAGGGACTTTTAAAAGGACACGCAAATATCCAGCTGCTGTGTCTGCTTCACTCAATCCCATGTCTCTGACCATTTTTTTTTGTGCGATATAGAAGCAAAATTAACTATAAAGATTCTTTCTGGACATCATCCTGAATGATGCATAAAGGTTACAGTAATAAGCTGGTTCCCATAACATTTCCTGCCTTTGCACTATGCATTTTGGCTTCTCTGGCACACAAGAGGTACATTATGGAAAGTGATGTTTGATGAAGTCAATTTTCTGCATACACATCCCTGCTCTGAGCTGCAGTGCTATGGGGTCATTTGCCATTTGTGTCAGTCTTGTTTGGCTGAGTGCCCCTCGTCAGCTGCCTGTCCATTAAAAGGAGTGTGAGGATGTCCACGCAGAGTCAGCTAGTCTGGCTAGAGCGGTTTCCCCTTGTCTTTCCATACTGCCAGACATTGTTCCCTGCAGAGGGATTTGGACTGATGATGCAGTGGGTAAGGGGACATTACCCCTTAGAAACATGCTTGAAGGGCTGCTGTTCACCTCGCTTCCTGGGTTGGCAACATTTACAGCACTGTTGCTCACTGTCCACAGGCAAGGGTAGTGGCTGGAAAAAAAGCGGTATAAATTGAATGACTTATTTCAAACCATTTTCCCCTGCACAAGACTTACCGCAGTAAAGTCAAGTGCGTTATCTGCTAAAGTGCAGCTATCTGAACTGAGTTGCTAAACTAGATTAGCCTTGCAGATCTTCAGTGGAAAACCACCAGCAACCATCAGACCTGGTGACCTTGAAGAAAGGCATGGAGAGAAATGTACAAATACATGTGAGCTGTCAAGATTTAAAGATCTTTTTCATGAATTCTTACAAATTTTAAAGAGATGCAGCTGATTTTCCTGGCACCTAAATTAGAGAAGAAATGTGTGTGTTTATTTTGGGAAAAGAAGGGAAAATACTTGATAATTAATTGACTCTCTAAGTCTAAATTCCACCCATTCCTAGAACTGTTTACTACCCTATTAACAATATTTTACAATAGAACATGATTTATGTTGTTTCATCCCTGCATGGGAGTAGGATTCTCATTTCATGCAAGAGAATAGCGAGGAATATATAGAGAAAAATAATTTGGCTTTGAAATGCTCACAGATTATAGATACCAGAGTTCTCTGTGGCTGTTCCAAGATTCTGGTTTTCAGCAGTGCTGGGGAAAAATGAAGCTCCCATTGATTTCAGAGCAGGAGATAATTAGCTTGTCGGAAAGATATGTCCAGGAATCTTGAGTTGGGCGCTTAGGACACGGTTCAAATCCTGGATGCCGATTAAAGCTTGGAACAAAGTATGAATCACCAGGGCAGCCCTACAAGCCTCACTGCTCCTAATACCAGCAGTTTTCCCATAACCTTACCTGGGTCCAGGGCTGGCAGCTCCCTTCGTGTGTGGCACTGAAAGTAAATTAGCATGTGGAGAAGATGGCAAAGTCCAGCTGTCATGTCCTGAGAATACCTGAAGATTATTGCTGGAGCTCTCCAACAAATTAACTTTGAGGGGGGGAAAAAAAAGGCAACAAAAATCCTCAGTGACTATTGCAGAGACATTGTCTTAAGGCAACACAAGATGGGTAGGCCTGAGGAAGCAATCTGATCAGGAGGTTCCTAACCATAGGAAAAAGGACAAAATTCATCTGTTTATTAAAAGAGGAGCAAGGTGCCATTGTAATTTCAGGTGTGATATATGAGGAGGTACAGCATGGTAGACATAGGATATGCATTTCTGCAAGTCTGACTAATAGTCTTTTCATTAATGATAATTGCCATATGACTGGCAATGTTTTCGTACAGATTTGCTTATAACTTGAGCTTAAATATTTCTGTTAAACAGGATGCCTTGCTAAATTATAATTAGCAAGCAGGTTACTTTATCCTTACTCTTGTTTCTGGCCAATTTCCTCTGATCAAAGTAGAATCAATTCCTGGAACTCTGCACCCAGATCTAGAGAGTGAAAGGGACTCAACAGACATTCTGGCAATACCAAAATGCCCTCATCTCAAGTCAGCTCCTACTGTGTTCCTGAGGGCTGCTTCGACTTCAGAGTGCAACTGCTTCATGGCATGACATTGAAAGAAGGTTTGCAATGCTCTTTTTGTGTAACGGGGAGCTGTGCTTTAACCAAGGTCATTCACTCTCATTTATAATTAACAGTTACAGTGCACCTAGCTCTTTGTAGCTCGTGTTTTGCTGCCTTAAACATAGTCTGTGCATGCAGAGTTCAGTGCAGATCGTTACGGACGCTGATCATGCTGTTTCCTAGCCTCAGCTCTTGCTTGTTTTGATGCTTATGCTAACCTAAAGCAAGGGTCAGTCACATAGAGCGTCTGTTCCCTGGAAGCAAAGCAGTATTACAGTTGTACCTGTAGGTGAATGATTTCTCTGCATGTAGGAAGGTGGGTACGGAGCAGCCCGATGCCCTCGCAGTGCTGAATATCGCTCGCAGCTGTGGGGAGTGTGTGGCGCTGGCAGAGGCAAAGGTCCAGTATACTGATAATTAGAGCTTCCTGATGCACACATTGTATCTGGGTTGGAAATCAACCAGCCACCCACTTTGAGGGGAAAGAGAGAAGAAAACTGCGATTGCACTAGACCACTGCAATACAATAAAGCAACCAGCCTTCTTGCAGAATCAGCTGTGCCTCAGAAATACCAAGCAGTTTCCAAGATACTGGTTTATGGGACAACTGACGATAAAAAAAAAAACACAACCCCAACCCAAAAAACACGTCCACCAAAACCACCAAACCCAAAACCACCAACTCTAAAAACAAGACCTGAAAACAACTAACAGAAGATATCACAAACATCAAAGAATGAATGAAAGAAAAACTGACGATCATTGAAACAAACACAACCTCTGCTCCCCCTATTTTTTTTTAACCTGTTCACCAATGAAAGGTAGTTTTATAAGTAACAAAAATATTCACAGGTACAAATACAAAAAAAAAGGGGGAGAAAGCCCTGAAAATGTCATACATCATCTTGATTCTAGATTCCTTTTAATATTGAAAAACTGGATCATAAGGAAAATTATCCCTCTGCAGAAATTGTTGCATTATTTCCTGCTATGAGGTTTCTTCAATCTTCTTTTTTTTTTTTTTAAAGGGTCCCTTTCTATGAACATAGTTCAGGACTCGGTGAATGACTGGTATGATCCAGTTAAGCAAGTCCCAGGTTCCCAGCACAAAACTTCCAGCTGACACAAACAAAAACCTTACAGTGAGAATATGTCATATGTTGACCTTCAGGGGCTGTTTCTGGAGCATCCTTGGGATGGTTTCTGAAAAGCAATATATTTAGTGTTAAAACTTCTCAGTGAGAAATTACAAAAGAAAGTTAAAACCAGAACTATTCACTTAAAAAATGGAAAAGTCAGTTAAAAAGGAGGGAAATCCATCTTCTTTAACCACTTGCTAGGCAGCAGTAGACTTGTCTGCAGTCTGCCATAAGGGAAGCAGGAGCTTATGTTTCATTCCATACATAAAAATGTTCCTATCTTTGTGCCAAATTTGGGGGCTGAACCTGGAATTCTAAATCTACCTGTGGGCACCATTCCTGCTTCCATCAGTAGCCTCAGCCTGGCCTCCCACCCAGACCAAGGCAGGGCTCTGTCTCCTGCTCTGCCAGGCAAGCCGAAGGCAGCATTCCCGCACTGCAGCTGGAAACCCTGATGCTGAGACACAGCAGCTGCTTAAGTGGTGAGAGGAATGGAAAGAAATACAGATTCTCCTGCAGGCACATGGGACACTTCACGTGTCAGAAGACATAGCAGGTCCAAACAAGTTTTATTAGCAATGATGGACTGGAATGCATTATTTGGATGCCCCACTGCATTAGCATGGATGATGTGAGTAAAACTTTGAAAGATAAACCACAATTCATTTCCGATGGAAGCATCTCTAACAGCTTACATAGTTAGCACCTACAGGTTACTTTAATAAACACATCATACATTACCACACAGATTTAAAGACAGCAGTGTAGTAACGTTACAGTTACAGTGCAATTTCACTTCAATTATGCTTTTAGACATCTGCAGTTAACTTTTATTCTCCCTGAGCTATCAAATTATGGGATTCACTGGAGTGTAAGTACGATGTAGTGAACATACGTGGTGTATAACATTACTGGGGAAGTTCACACCATCTCATTTCAGGCTTCCTGTGTAGATAGTGCTAAGTCCTAGGATCCCCAAGAGGACATTCACCCACTTCAGACCCTATTGTAATAATTACAGAGAGAGTCTCCCCACTAATAACAGTGGCGTGACTCTGGATTTAAGACAGCAGAAACAAGATTAAGTTATATAATTTGTCATTACATTGTGATGCCGCAGTTTTAACCATAGCAGCAGCAAAATGCTACTGGAGCAAAAAAAAGATGAACTCACCTTTCTTTCGCATCCAGGAAGGCTTTGGCAAAGGGATTATACTTGATTTTGAGAGCTGTTATCTTGAGTTCACAAAAAACAAGGCATGTTAGTGAAGGCAATTTGGAATAGAAACTTGACAAAACATCTTCCAGAGTAACCTCTAAGTGGAACTGCCTTGGTTAGCCTAACAAAATATATCCCCACACATGATGTTTTCCAGGGTTGGTTAGGAGAGAACTTTGCTCCTTGCAGAGTGCTATGTACTGACCAGCATCACAGGCAGAACACCAGTCGGGGCAGCCTAATGGTGTGGTTCAGTCTGGCAAATCCTGTGGGATGGCAGACCCTTTCAAGAGAGTTCAAACACTGAATTCCTACCAAGTGTGAATCAAATCTGCAGCAACACTAGCTAAGGGATGTGGCACATGAGTTAACAATTGTCACAATCCAAAGCCTCCCTCAATTACAGTTTTGGGACTGGGAAGAAATCTTCCCAGGGAATGTTGCGCTGTTCTGCAATTGTATATATTATAATGAGCGGAGAGAAACAGGGTTATTATAACTATCAGTCATGGCTGTAGAAAGATACTGGACTTGACTGTAGGGTTTTTTTTTCCAGTAAGGGATTGGGATGCCAGGACAGAGGGACCAGTCTGGAATAGCCATGGCAGGATATGAAGCTAAACCTGGCTTAGTACTGCAACCAGACACTAGATTAGACAACGTTCTACTGCAGAGAGAAGACAGAGTATTAGACTGGATGGAGCATTACACTGCATGGGACCGGTAGGGAAACAAGAAAAGGACCAGTCTGTCCATGCTGAACTTGTGCTTAATAAGCTTTTAATATATCTCATCAATGATGACCAAGAGCACAGTGTGGCATCCGCCTACCTCTTCATTTTGATAAGCAGTCACAGCTATGAACTGCGTCTCAGGGAAGGAGCAGTTCATCACCATCCGGTGGGGGCCTCCTACACGAACTATGTGTACCTGGGGCTCATATTTATGCAGGGAGTTCAACATTATCTGCAGAAAACAAAACAGAGAGACAGACCCCAGTGCCACTCTGGTACCCCACAGCTGCTCTTTCTCTCTGGCTCTATAATAGACCAGATGTCACTGCTAAACCTCCCTAGTCAGTGATTACTGAGAGCAGAAGGGCAGGTGCCTTCTTCCTCCATTCTGATGAACCACAGGGCTGAACAGAATGAGGCTTCACTGACTTGGATTTAAAGCTTTCGATACAGCAGCATTAGTGAATATTTGTGTTAGCAGCTATGGTCTTCAAACTGTTGGGCTTCCACTGGACTAGATGCTGTTGAAACAGTTAAGGGGCAATCCCTGTCCTGCTTCTACTATTTGAAAGACTCAGAATCGTCATCACAGAAATCAGGGCCAGGAGGCAGCTGAGGCAGTCACCTAGTCATCTTTCTGGGCATGATGAAGTATATCTAAACGAGCCTTGGCAGATGTCTCTAACCTGGCATTATAAGCTGTGAATAGCATTGATTCCACAATACGCCGTCCTCAGGAAGTCTGTTGTATTGCTTAATTCTCTCTACTGCAAGAAAAAGATATTTTTTAAAAAAATCTGTACTTTGGAAAGTGCTGCGCTCACACACTCACATATATATATATGGAAGAACGCAGCCATTAGCATAAAGCACTACTAGTCAGCTATCACTTTCTAATAACACCACAGAAGGGGAACCTGAAGCACAGAGTGGTAACATGGTTTGCCTTAACACTCTTGTCAAGATTTCAAAAGAAAACAAGGGGAGCTTCAGTCATTCGTTATTTAGTGACTTTTATTTAGTGTATTTTGTTTGGGCTCTGTTTCTCATATGGCTTTTCCTCCCCCGCTTCCTACTTTCCCTCTCCACTTCATTATATATATATATATATATCTTTATCTATATATATATCATGTTCTCCTGTTTTTTCCCCAGGGTCTCCTTGACCCTCCAAGTTGGTTTCCTGTAGCTTTTTTACCCCCAGGCATACTTTTCTGAGGCCTTTGACTTTTCTAAGGTCCTGGATGCAGGACAAGAATTTGCAAATTCAGATCCTGTTCTATGCTCCACAATAAATCTTGTGTGCTGATTCCATGTGTGACTTAGGAAAAGTCAGGTCATCTTTCTGTTCTGCAGTCTGTAAAAATTGAGATAATTTCCTACCTAATTAGGTTACTAGGCTTATGGAGGTACCCCACAAACCTAATGGAAATAACAGATAGAGAATGTATAATATTTACATGAAAGAAATTGATTCTGGGCTGACAAGTATCATCCAGTGTAGGAGTTTTGTACAAAACAAACAAGCAAACAAAAGGTCTTGTGCAACATTTTACCTTTAGATGCATCACCAAAAATAAAATATGAAACAAAACTAATTTTCCTGTTTGCATTTTTAAGGGGTTCAAAGAGAAAGTCACTTATTTCTGGTACATGTGGTTTCTTTCCAAAGGCCAAAGCTGATTCAATAGAATATTGATAATTATCATGATGCAGAAGCAGACATAGTAATTATTTCATTTAGGAGCAGCCTTTTATTCTGCTATCTGACTCCTGCCAACATTCCACTTACACCAAACAACATGGGGGAACACAACAAAAACCTAATACCTGTGACCATTTTTTCCCCCTTCTCTGAAGTCCTATGTAAAAATCCCCAGCACACAAGACCAACTCTGAAAAGCCCCCTGATGATTAAGTAAACCACAGCACTCTGTCTCTCTTAACATCAAGAAGTCCATTAAAATCTGAAAGCGCCAATTAAGGCCTGTTTATTCCTGTTTACATTTGGCCTCCAGAGAATAATTGGCATCTGTGGGTGAAGAGGCCTGTAAGGGCCTCTATAATTACATAAATGCACCCTTGATATTTCTTGATTGGTAGGTGCTTGCAATTGAAGCCAAGAGGTGTATGAGGAAACATCAGGCCATACCTGCCCACTCCCATTGAGCTTGTTGGTAAGTTTGACTTTGCTGAAGGAAATGGCAGCTTTCATCCAATGGGCCCCGAAGTTGGGAGAGTCTGGGTGGATGTAAACGCAGCTGTGGTTCGGTGGCTCTGGTTTTCCAGCCGGCACCCATTCTCCATTGACATACTTCCAGCGGTGGCCATCAGTTGGGGCAAAGTCCAACAGGAAGGAATACATGGCATTTGGGTCCAAGCCTGACACGCTGATCTTCAAAACAGGGAACATCCGCCTGGCCAGGAAAGAAAAAAGGCGGAGACCACTGGAAACTGGTTTTGAAAGACTCCTCAGTATGTTTATGACCAGATGCTCATAGATTAGGTCAATGTAAAAAAAAAATCCTCCCTTCCTCCCTTGCTCCATCTAGCTGAAGAAGTCTCTTAAAGGTTAATCCTTCATTGTATTTTATTTTATTTCATTTCAATCATTTGGAAAAAACCACGTTATTTCTACAGTAGGGCACTAAGGTCTTTATCATGCCAAGAGTTATGAACATAATTCACGTACTATGCATTGTGTCCGCAGAGTCCATGGGATCTGGACATGCTAAATACATCCTTAGGTGTGGGACAAGAAGGCATGAACAGGATTGAACAGAGTTGAAAATGGCTGAGAAGGTGGAGCTGAACCACAAATTCACTGCATTAACTGCAGAGTCCTATAATAAAGTGCACTCCTTTGGTGCTTAGATTCCCCTGACACACACATCCGTACTCTGTCCAATGGCCGAGTCCCACTTTGCCTGACTCTGGATATATCCTCTGAAGTCATCCTGCAATCTCCCAGCACTCAGGACATAATCCCAGGTACTCATCAGACTCCAGTTAGATTTATTGACCACACTACTCTATACAAAAGGGTTTCCTCCCTTTCTTTGAAGGGACCGTCATATTCCATAGTCTTTGTGAGCTAAGTCAGACACTTCCCTCTGTCATTTCCCGTGGTTCTTGTGTTAATCCCAGACATCTCCCACTTGAGTAATGGTTTCCAGGTATCGCTATTCTAGATGCCCTAATAAGTCTGCTACGTTTTCCTTGTCTAAAAATACTTGTTTACTTTATCAGAGTTGTATCAGGTTAGTCTGGCATGACTTAAATTTAATAAAATGCCTTTTTATCTCATTTTCCGTTGTCTTCCACATATTTAATTACACTTTCCTTCAAAATACATCCTGAATTCTTATTACAGGGTTATATTAAAAAGTCTGTAGTTACCTGAAATGTGTTTTCTCCCTTTCTTAAGTGCAAGTATTCACGTACTGTCCCTCTACCATTACATAAACCTGCAGTTTGAGAAGTCTGGTTAAAATCCTTGCCAATAGACCTTGCACTTGGCAGTTCTTCCAGTAATTTTGTCCCATCCTTCCATATTCCCTGACCTCATCAGCTTGATCAGGTTCTTCTGCTTTTAGTTCTACCTTAGATGCAATGTTGTCCTTTACTAAGCTCTAAACATCTATCGTCCAGCCTTCCCACCGTCTTGTGCAATTAAAACTGAAATCCTGCCTTTGTTTAGTTTTGGGAAAATGCTCCTTTTGTGCTTAAAGGTCCAATGCCACCTTTTCTCAATCCCCTTTTAATTATCTTTTTTTCTTTTGTAAAGGAGATTGGCAGCAACTCACAGCTAGACTTTCAGCAGTTTTCTGTCTGTCCTGGTACTTGTCATCCGTACCACATAGCTATGAATTGGCATCTCAGTGCCTGAAAGTCTGCAGCAGTAGAGTTAGTAGGGCTCCAGCAGTTTCAGGAACTGGGAAGAATTTGTGGTCAGCAGAACAGAGGAGTCTCACAACAAAGGTATCCTATTCATTAAAGTTCTGAGCTTGTCAAGAAATACACCTGTTTGTGGAGGATTATTATAGCTGTTACGTATCACCTCCAACATTCTTCTTATATGAGTAGGAGGCCTCCTTGCCCCAGACACCTCCATACTGACCTCTCCTGGCCACTGCCATTTTGCCATGGCACATTTTCATGCACAGACCAATGAATCTTCAAGCTCCTTTTCTCTATGGGTACAGAGAGACTGGTTATACCACGCAGCCACAGCAATTGCCTGAGGTCCGTGGCCATGGGGCTGAGGTAAGGTAGCTCTCTAGGCTTAGTTGTGTAGCAGTGCAAAATGTCCAAAATACAGAAGAAGGGAACTGAAACTCCAGGCTGTCTCAAGGGACACCAAAAGTCTCTGCCCCCGCAGCCATACTCTTCAGTGGCCCCCAGCAGCTGACAACCTCCTGTGCTCCTATAACATTCCACTCACCACCTACCTTTCTGGACACCTGTATGTCATTCTTGCTGTATACATTCAGCACCTTCTGCTCACAGGAAAAGAAAGGATTTGAGAAATTGGAGATTTTTAATCTGATACAAATACTTGGTGATGTAGGGCCAGTGCTACACTGGGAAAGATATATTGAACCATGATTTTTCTAACTCAATAGAAGCTTAGCCAAGGATTTATATGCTACATTTAATGTGACTTCCTGACCAGAATGCACCAGCTATCAAACCAGGATGTGATAAAAAGTATGGATGTACTGCTCCCTGCACCCCCCAGGCTCCCTACAGTCAGTCTTCAAAGTAACACACTTAGATATTTAGCTGAAATGGAAGTGGAGGGGAAAATTCATCCACATGAAAATTTAATTTCACTAGATTTCTCAGAACTATTTGTGTTACATACAGATTGTTAATTTCTCTGCCCACAATGCAGACTTTTGCCTTTCTGCTTGAGACACTTGAGTTTATCCCCAAAAGACCTATAGACTAATGCCAGAAGAGAGTACAGTCATCATCAACTCTAACCTTCTGTATCACAGAGATTATACCACTTCCCTGCATTAACCTCTGTGTCACACACAGTTAATCCCCACCTCACTTGGACTAGCACGTCTTGACTGTATGGTTTCTAATGATGGAAAACCTACCACCTCACTTGTTCTGCTGATTAAGTGGCTTTACTGTTAAAATCACATTTGTCTTTCTTTTAGCATGGCAAATGGTGATTTCTCCAAATTTGTTTCAGTCGGAATGTTTGTTTCAATGATCAGGTAGGTATACACGTGACCGCCATTACTGCGATAGCTGAGCACTTCAGCCTCTTCAATTTATTTAGAGCATATCTGCTACAATTACTCCACAGTACAGAACCTGAGTGGGAAGATGTTAGATATCAAACTTGAATGTGTAGTAACCAGTGAAGTTCCTTCAGCATTTAAAACTGGAAAGGGCTTCTTTCCCCCCACTCAACCTTTGCCTGCATTGGTCCACTGTGGATTCTCCCCGTATGCCGAGGGGAACAGTGGCACCTTCCTGCCTCCAGGCAATAACATGGATTGCAGTCTCAGGATACTGCACAGTATAAACACTGAGAGAGAAAACTGCTCAATCAGAAAAGAATGTTTGATATTAAAATGCCAATTGAAAGCAATAAATCTGAGTAAAATAGACTGATTTCCACCATATCAGCTGCACCCATTGGGATGTATTTTGTGATACAGCGTGCTGTTTAATTTCACTGATGTCTATCCTGTTCAGAATATATCTATATCTTCCCTGTGTACCTAGGCATATTGCTATGGCAGGTGATTATTATAATGAAGTACGATACAGCAACGGAGACATATCTATGTATTAACACTGAAGTTGGTTCATCTAATTATGACATTTTGGAACCCTTGGTATCAATTAGAGATGACTCAATCACAGCAGATAGAATGGTGCATGCTAGAATTTGTCACTTGAGGATCACTAATCAATCAGCCTTTCATTCTCTGGGATGCTCCTGTGTCAGGTTTTGGGTTAATTCCTGAATTTTGCTAACAATGTGTCCGCACAAACTTTCTTAGTTTTCACACGCAGAAGTTGAGACTGGCTTTTCTCAGTAATCGTAGACACAGTTTTCAAAAGTGTTCATATACCCTTCAGCAAGAACGACTGTGTTAGTTCTACTGATTTAAGCAGCAGCAGAATTAGATCAATATTTTTTCTGTTGAGAATCTTTCTGGAGACAGTCACTGAAGAATCTTGAACCTGAAAAAAACTCAGCACTCACAAGACACTATCTCAAGTTTGTCTCCTTTTGAATAGCATGGTGTTGTTCAGAGAGCTTTGTTGCAGGCCACTGTATGTATTTCATTTTTTTGGTGCGGACATGTTTGTTACAGAAGATACTTTCAGAAATGCAAGAGATCATTTTTCATAGTCCCTGATGCTACAGTAACTTTGTTAAAAGGATTTATGCAGATGACAGTGTGACATACTTTTAAAATTTTTTATTTTGAGATTACTGTAGTTTGATCATAAAGAACCTATTCATGCCCCCACTGACGTTACTAGAGCTGTCGCTGGCTTCAGGAAAAATAGAATCAAGCTGATAAGGAGCATGTAAGTTAGAATAAAGAAAAATAAGGCAGCTTATACAATGAAATAAAAAGAGACCAAGCATATTCAAATAATGAAAGATTCCCTTATCATCATCATAAAAAGATTTTATCTATACACTTACCTAGACATTTTAGAGAGAACTAGTATCATCATGCAATCATGATTTACATTAGCTGAGAGGAAAGGAACTGAAAAAAACCTGTTGGTAAGGTACGATTCTTTGTACAAATTTAATTAATTCAAGGCAAGCCTATCTGACCTCATTTTTGGTCCCTTACTGTGCTAAGGAGTCAGTTTAACCTACCGTACATTAAGTGGAAGTCCACTCAGAAGTTTGCTGTAGCCTAACAGCAGTTTTAAAAGCAATTTAAATGAAGCAAAAGCAGCTTCTTGGTGTAAAGAGAACCTCAGCGGAAGATTTCTATCCCTATTATGTTATTAGGAGGAATCAGAATGGCAATAGGGAACGTTACACCAAAAGCTGATATTTTGGGAAGGTAGCTGTTCTTTCAGCAAAATAACCTTGCTGAGCCAATATGCGAGATTTTTCCTTTTAACTGCTTTCACCTTGTCAATCTACAGTCAACACTAATATTGTCCACAAATTCTGCTAAATCAAAGTCTGCAAAATTAATCAAAGTCACACCACATAAGTGTGTGACTTCTCCATCTCTTAATTCCCCTCTCCTATTCAGATCTCCTGAGAGGTCTCGCAAAAGAAAGATGTGCATGTTGGGGGGGGGGCGGAACAACACAGCAGAGGGGGGGCGAGGGTACATTAAATAAAAACCTTAGTAGCACTGTACTGGCGAACCTTATTCTAGTAGCTGCCTGTCTGTTATGGGCTGGACTCTGCTGTCAGCCCTATTCAGAGCAGGACCTCTGTGCAGAGACTCCTTCAAGCCAGTGTCTGATTCAGAATTAGTATCTTTCTCACCAGGTTTTGCACTCTTTTCCTATGCCTTTCTGTGTTCCCCAAATAGTAAGATATGTGATCCATTTACATCACAATATTTTGTCTTTCTAAAACTGTGTGTGTTAACCAATATTCCGCACTTGTTTCTAAGGGCACCAGCAACAACTACGGAGCAATACCATTGTGGGACCACGCAATGCGGACCGCACATACATGCCACACAGGACACAGTTTTATTGTACCCCATTCTAGTACAGACTGCCTGTACAAGCTTTGAATACCCAAGGCCAGAGAGACAGTAACTGCAGCTGGGGGTAGAAACACCAATCGGCTTCTGTACGGTAATTTGAGGTCTAGAGGTAAGGACTTGCTAATAAAGGCTGATGATTAGTAGTAGAAGAAGTCATTCAAAAGGTTTTGAGAGGTACCATCTATTCCCTTGCAAAAGTTCCCTTTCTGTGCAACTTTAAGTCAGTCAATATATTTCTCCAGCATGTTTCACAAGCAGGAATAAAGGATGGCAGGAATGGTTTAGCAGTGACCAAAAAGGAGCAGGGACACCCCATTGTTCATGTGCTGGTTTTAGGGGACTGCGAGGCTGCAGGGATAAAACTGTTACGTGCTCATTGCAGTTCTTTCAAGTCTGCACACGCAGTTTATTATTATACCTCTTAACCCCCCTGGCTGTCATCCTCACTTAGCCCACAGTGCTGAGCAGATCACTCACCTGCCGTTCTTGGTCACGATCATCTCATTAGTGACTTCCCTGAATCTCTGCCAGAGCGTCGCATCCTCTAAGACAACCTGGAGCTGTTTCTCGGTGGGGTCGCCTTTGTCTCTCCCAGCCCGGAGTTCACTCTCCACTACGCTGAGTAGCCTGGAGACGGTGCAGTCACTGGGCTTTTTGCAGCCCAGGTCTGCCATGACGACTTCACTGCCAGAAACTTCAGGTAGCTGTTAAAAGACAAAAATCATGAGCTAAATCAAAAAACGAGTCAGTTCGTTGGGCACAGTCTGACAAACGTGCGCTCCTTACTCTTTTGCCACTGACTAGCTCTTTCCTCTGGAAGTCCCAATGGGCAGTGACACCAGTGTGTGGAGGTTTACGCACACACTCCACACAAAAAGAGGACTATCTCCTAATTACCTGTCAGACGGTCAGGTGGGTGGCAGGCTGATGACTCAATTGGCTGCCTTGAAAGAAGAGTCCTCCATCCAAATTAGCATGCTTTTATCTTTTTTCAACCTGAAGTGGGTCTAATTGTTCTGCTTGAGAACCAGGTTTCCATTAATGAAAATTGTTTCATTTCCAGACTGAAACAATGCATGGAAATTGCGTTCACGCTGATGCGGACTCTAACTGAAGGAGCTGGTAACAGTCAAGATAGTTACACAGAGAAGGTAGTCTTAAAATATTTCCACCAGGCACATTGAATAAACGCATTAACCTTGTTCCTCTACATACCCAAATCAAAATGTAATATTAAGAGACCCTTCTGTACTGAGGTTTCAATGCACAAGGAGAAGGCAGCATCCCTTGCACTCCACCATTGATGCCTACTGTATCCATGCCTTGGTCCCACTGTCATTCACAAAACCCCTGCTGCACCTCACAAAGCAGCTGAACCCCCCTCTGGCCGCATTTCCAGGGACAGACCCTGTGCTTCTGGGGCTGGGTGTGAGCCTAGCTGCCTGAGGCCTGGCATTGCTGACCAGCCCAAGGTCTGTCTCATACAAAAGCTCCCTCAGCATCCCTAAAAGAGACATTCCCTCTCACCTCAGGCTGAGACCTTCTCTGACAAGCCTGATGCAACTGCACATACCCTCTGCAAAGGGCAGCCATGAAAGAAGGAACTGTTTTACTGAGAAGTCTAACAATTTCAGCACTCAGCCAGGAATACGAGAGACCTGGGTTCAGTTCCACGCTAAAGGGTTAAGTGGAGGCCAGGTGAATCCTGGCGACCCATAAACACTGGACTTTGGCATATAACAAGGCATTTGATAGCCTAATTTCTCCCAGTACACCTAGCTCAGATAGTGTCTGAGAAATTTATGGTCTGCTGGACATGACATAGTCAGGGACTTGATGATGAAAACATACTGTTGGAGTTTGTTTTTAGAGAAACATATTTTCCAGTTACTTATTGAGAACTTTGCATTCATTTAATTCAACAGCCTCTGTTGAATTCCTGTGCTTCCGGTTCTTTCTAAACGATGAAATGACTTGCTGGATCACTGATCACTGAGATTTATAAAGGCAAGAAGGGGTCTGGCAAACTTTGTAAAACAGGATTTAAGTTAAATCCATCATTTGACAAGCTCAACAGATCTTGCATTTAAAAGACCTGCGAGATACCATCTACCTAAGCAGCAAGGCCCAGAGCTTGTTGATCCTATTTGTGTTGCACGGCACCTTATTTGGCAGCTAGTCCTACTAATGCCTCAAGTCCTACCTGGCATAAGGGTACTGGCTGCAAGTCCTCAAAACTGCACAGCTGCAAGTGTGCAGCAATGTGATGTTCTGCAGAACAGGACACTTTAGGAAAGAACCTTCAAGTCCCAGCAATCTCAGTACCATCGGAAGGTGCAAGCCAGAGAGGTCTGAGGTATTTTTACATCTGGGTAATCCCAATCATGCTACTTTCAAACTTCACACCCTAACACATATTCCCTCTCTTCTTATCAGCCTTTATATACCTTTTTTGAATTGTCAGCTCATAACAATATTACCTAGATTACTCTGTCAGTCAATTCACCTTGGGAGTTACACTAGAAGGTGTCACTGTTAAACAACTGAAGAATGTACTTTAAAAATCCATGGGATATTTAGGTACTTGGAAGCGTGCCACTTTGCATTTGGAAAAATAATTGCATCTTAGGTAGTATGTTTGTGTAACATGGAATACGTTTACATTTGGGCCCTGCTTTTCAAATGCTCAGAGAGGAGGGAGAAGCTACTACTGTAATTTTTCCTTGCATGTGATCAAATAGCATAGCAAATGCATAGGAGTTTTTAATTTCCTCATATTATAAATACAAATACACACAGAAATCGGAGCTGGTTGAAGTACTGTGTATTTCAGTTCAATAACTTCAGGTTTTCAGACAGCTGTAAAACAAATACCTCTGTGTTATTTTGGGATTTTAAAATTTTTTTTAAGTCAAAGCCCTATTTCCACACAGCTTTTTTTAGATTTAGTTGGTCAGAAATCAGTAGATTAAAAGTTGAGGCAAGTGCAGAGACAATAACTCACAAAAGTAGTAATATTTCAGTAGTTACACACAGTTCTTTCTATAGACAAATAAGAAGGGAAGCAGCTTGATTTTCAGAAGTACTTGTCTGCCCATCTCTCCCACAGGCTTCAAGTGGAGTGATACCCGATTAGAGCCTCTGAAAAATCAGATCCAATCTGCCTTCCTCGAGACGCTTAGAGCTTAAAGGAAGTCAAAAGCGTGCACAGAAGCGATGACAGTTCATGTTGGTGGAGGGATTTCAAAATGGGGAAGAGAAACACTGTCTCACCAGCAGACGCTGGTGAATTGCTAGAGGTAAAGAATATGCTCAGCAAAGATGGATTGGAAATGGAGGCAGCCACAAAGCAAATGAAAAGGGGGTCCTGCCCTGAATGCATTGCTTGCCCAAAGCGCTCCCGGGACAGAGCTGTGGAGAAGGAAGGATATATGGAAGGAATGGATAATGGAACCATTCCAGTAATGGGCTGGGAAGCAAGTTTTTCATCAATAAGACTATTTTTTACAGCTAGCGTCCCTAAGGGAGAAACACAAAGGCATTTGCTTTGGAGCATCATACTAAAATTTGCATCCTGCACGATAATAAAATGCATTTTCAGATACTAAAAGTGACACTTGGGTGCTTACAGTTGTCACTCATACAAGGTGCATGATGCTAGAAAGTCTTGTGTCCCAGAGGACATCCCCTCCCCCCCAATCTAATCTCTTAAAATACATGACTTTCATACAGTTTGACTTTTAATTTTATAACCATGTTACCATAGCTCAGGATGCCGGCCACCACAGTATTTTCCAAAATGAGGGTAGTTACGTGTGGTTGGCTAGTGGGAATAGCCCAACTGCTATTTTCAGCACGGGGAAGGGTGTTTCAGCTGTAACAGTTCAGACTAAGAGCAACTTGTGATGCCTGTAGCAATGTATCCAGAAGGGACAGCTCACCACTGACCTATCTTTCCAACCTAGAAGAATTAGCCAAAGAAATAACAAGTTTGCATGCATGCAAGCAAATGATTAGCTGAACGTGCTTGGGCCTGCGATTTTACTTTAAAATATACATCCAGACCCATATGAATTGCATCCCACACATCAGGCTTCCTCACATCATACGTTGTCTCTGCTTCACACAGCTGCCATGGGAAAGGGCTGCAAAAGAGCGACAGATAGATTCAGAGTCAGTTATTTGCTTATTGTTGGCTTTCCATTAAAAAAAAAAAATTAAAAAAAATTAAGGGTGGAAATCTTTACTTTGAATATTTAGACTTTTTCAGATGTAAGGCACGTCCTCTAATCTTACGTCTCTCTGGTTCACCTAAATAACAACTTTGGATACTTCCCAAATATCCCTTCCCTTTCCTACTTTCTTACAAGATGAATTTTTTCAAGTCTACAGATGTTGAAACTGAGGCATGGATTAATGTCACTGGACATAGGTGTTGCCGGGGCACTGAGAATAGCCCATTCTCAGATGTCAGGTGGGTTATTTCTTGGGCTGGAAGTTAAACCTCTCTGAACCTGGTATTTGAAGAAAAGGAGCTGCACTTAGAGTAACTTACACAGTAACAAGGTGACTGACAATCATTGCCACTGCAAATGGGACAGAGCAGGGCCGAAGGACAGAAGACTATTACACCTCTTGCACTTGTCTCCTGTTTAATTAAAGAAGAAAATCAGTAGGGGCATCGGAGGAAGCAGAAAATGCTCATACAAAGCATGCAATGTTGCAAACTTTCCCTGAAACCCAGCTGGGAGAGCTGGGCACTTCCAAGCAGGGATCAGAAACCTCGTGGCTCATGGCCAGTCGGAACTAACCCTTACTAGGTAAAAACACAAGTACAACACTCAGTCATCTCCAGCCATGTCCAGGATTTACTAATAAGGATTTAGTGACTCATTTTTAAATGAAGCAATGAGAACCGGGGAGAGCAGTGGAAGAATACTCCTGTAGCACTTACTGGAGTTTACTCACCAAGTTACAGCAGGAAAACTCAAGGTGTTATTTTTGGCTTTCTAATTAAACTCATTCTAAACCCCCCCTGGCCACCAGCTGGTGAGACAGAGCAGAAAGAAAAAAAAATAAGAATTAACAAACAAAAAAAGAAAAGGTAATTAAAGAGGCCTTTCTTGCCTTGACATTGGATAGCTGTTTTTTGCCCTTTAGGCACATGTTTCCAAATCAAAGGCAGCCCTTCATGATCAGATGAAATTGCAGAGAACAAGACTCACTCTTTCCATCTCCAAAGCTCCCACCGAAGCACTCAAACGACTAACCCCCCTCTGAACATTTAGTCCCAACAACAGGGGGAAATGTAACCTCCATCACCATGACACTCCCAGGAAATCAACACCTATCAACTACCAAGGAATAATTAAGAGAGGATAAAAAGACAGCTGCTTTCCCTCTGTTTTTTAATCATGGATCCAGCCCCTTCAGAGATTGCTAGGTTAGAAGAGACTTAGAGAAGATTAGCCTTTTCATTAGTGTCAGGGCTTGAGGGGACAGTTTCAGTAACTTCAACCAGCTATGGTTTTAGCAGTGAGGCAGGCAGCTTGTTCAAGTAGTACCTCCCTGCCTGGTGTTATAATTGAGATTATAACCGAGATTAATCCTGAGCCCAGAAAGCATGGGAGGCTTTCCAGAGCAACCTTTCTTCTTTTAAAAAAAGAAAGAAAAAATTTAAAAAAAATCCTGATGTAGTCAGGCTGGTGATAAACTAAGTTAGTTTGTTTTTAACAATAATTATACTTCAGTGCTGTCTCCAGACATGGATTAGCACCTAGAGCAAGAAACTATGACTGTCCCCATTTTTAAGCTCAGAAAATAATAAAGAATTTAAGAGATCCTAAACCAACTTTTAAATTCCATTTACAACATCTCAGAACAAAAGTAATAGAGTCAGTGTTTATATTAGGGAAATCAAACATGCACTTTTGACTTGGATGTGTAAGTTAAAGCTTTTTGTTAACTATGAGAGTTAACAAGTCCCAAGTGTAACTTGGTTGAAGCATTTCATTCTCTCAAAAGCGGTGAGCCTGATGCATCCTGTTACACACAACAAGAAAACACAAGAGTACATGCCCATGACAGAATAATTTGTTTTCACACTTTGTCACTTTTTGGAAGTGACAGCCCTTCAGAGCTGCAATGAAATCATGTTGGCCATCTGATATTTTTAATGTACCATTTTTCCACTACACCAGCGTTACTCCACACTTGGCTTCTGCAGAGATTTTAAAGCACAAACTCAGGAATAACCTCTCAAGAGACACCACAAGGGAACCCAAGAAAAACTTAAAAGGTTTTCAAATAGGCTAACTTAAAATATCAGTCCCAAAGATTGGCAGCTTAGATATACCATGCCATCTCTAACTCATCAGCAGCTTTCTTCAGAAAAGTGAGAAAACAGAGGATTTTGTTCCCTTTAGGCACCTCCAGCTCATCAAGGCTGGGCAATTACAAGCCTGTATCCCCACTGATACCGCAACCAAGACTGAGCTCAACAGGAAAGGTCCAAGTATGGGAAGGAAATAAACATAACCTCCCAACTTTGAACTTCCTGCAACCACAAAATACCCTCTCTTGCAAATCAGACCTTGTCGAAGAGGAAGGGAAAGAGGCAGACATGTCTCATCACTGAATTTGAATGTGGTGCTGGTGACTCTGCCCTAATACTTATAATTGGGATTCAGGGACTAGATGCTGTAGCACAACTGATAAACCCTTTCAGAATCTTTCTAAGGAGCAAATTCATCTACAGAATACACTTTTCCTAGAAGGCAGCTGAACATTTATTGTTTAGAGATTTCAAATGAAGGCTTAATTTTATTTATTTTGTTTTAAATCATTCAGGTATTGAGACCTCAGCATGAGAACGATGTGGCAGGGTTCAACAGCTTGTTATGCAGGAGGTTAAACTAGGCAAGTAAAATAGCTCTAATCTATTAAATATGGAAAGGATTTATTGCCCTTTTAGGACTCAGATTCACTCTCATAGTTGTCTTGATATGAAATAGATACATCAAGCTCTCCTGACAGTCCTTGGAAGCTCTAACCTTTTCAAAAAGATAAATACAAACCCCTAGGTTTCCATATTACAGAAAGACAGGCTGCTGCTTCTATTTCAAACAAAACTTTGGAGTTTCCTGTAGGACAGAAATTTCAGTTTAGACAGCTTTGAGACAAAGCTTGCTTAGAAGAAAAAATAATAATAATAATAATAATAATAAAGTAACTGAAAACTAAACTCTGCCACAGCATGCAAGTCTTACCACCACCCTTGCAAAAAATACAACTGCTTTGGTTTGTCCTGTCAATCAGAAGAACATTTAATGTACTCTGAACAGCCCAAAGCAGAGTCCTCTACACTGCCAAGGAATATTAAAACCACAGCAAATGTTAGGATGCATATTAGGCACAAAGTTATATGGACATGCTTTCTCAAAATTTAAAAAAATAAAATTAAAATCATTGCCTCTAACTCTACTTTTAACACACATTCATAAATCATTGGCTTTTTATTTCCAGTGTACATCAGTATTCAGAGTGTATTTATTCCACAAAGAAGATCCAGAGGCATGCTGTTTCATAACTCTAGTCTTTGCTGACAGAATAGCATCAGGAATTATTTGCTCTGTAGCATGGACTAAGCCAATAGTTTCTTGGCACATCTAGGTTGACCCTTGAGGTAAACAAGTAAGAATAAAAATATCATTCCCACCTTAACAACTCTAGTTGTGCCAAGTGGTTGTCTAGGTGTATGCAGCTACGCCAATAAATTTTGGTTGAGCTAGATATATGCTGGGTCATGCAGCTGCACAGCAGTGGTGACACAGAAACTCCCCTCAGCAGTAGATGTTGTGTACACAGCAAAGGAAGTGAGGACATCACTTTTTTTTTTTTTTAAACAAACAAACCAAGAAACCAACCCACAGCAATTCCAACATCACCTGGAGAATCAGCATAATTAAAAACTCCATATTAACCATAAGAGCAATTCATTTAATGCAATGACAACTTTATTGAAGGAAAAAAACTAGCACTTGTAAGTAAGGATTTCACTTCATTACAGAGAAAGTTGTAAGTTAGGAAAAAAGATGTTTATCAAAGTAGAAATCAAACAGTGTAAATACATAGAAAAAGCACAACAAACAGAATCAGTAACAGTATAAACCATTGTGGAGAATTTCTGAGAGTTTGGTTTTTATTTTACAAAACAATTCCACAGCTGTTAAAAAAAATTTAGTGTTGTCACATTACAGTGAGGCACGTGGTTTTAAGAAAATATACCATTTCTGTGCTTTCTGTCCTACACGGTCAGTATTTGTTATGGTTGTAAACATCAGTATTTAAGATAAATGCGTGTTTAAACATCGTCGTCCTCTGCAGTTTTGACAGTCTACGATAGCAACAGTGATCTTACTTTCATTAACATGATTAAGTACCAAAACTAAACTGTTGTCAGAAACTAAACGGAGGCTCTTTTAATCTCTTAGCACACAGGAAAAGGGGATGAGCTTCAAGTGCCCACACTGCTCCACAAGGCAGTTCCCAGAACATGAGTTTCAGACTGCCCGTAAACAACAATGCCATGAGCCTCCAGAGGCATTGCATGCTAGCTGCAATCTACCCAGAAGTTATGATTGATTCAAGCCCGTCATCCTGCACGTAGTTGCAAGCCAGCCCACAGCAGTCTCCGCCCTCCCCCAATTTGCATAAGTGTACACATAAAGCCTAAGACACCTTTTTTAAAAAAAAACAAAACAAAACAATCAAACAAAAACCAAACCACACCATTATGTCTTAAAAGAATTTCAACTTGGTGCAGAAATTTCTTCCTTGGTTTTTGTAACAGCTCATGAACAATCTTATTACTGTAAATACTAAACAAGACCGAATTGTTCACATCATTACTGTAGAACCATCTCAGATAGTACCAGTATTCACAATGGACTTCAAAGTTTTGTTCTGTTTTATCTGAAGTAAAAAAATCCCACATTTTAATGTATAGAATCTCAGTGCTTTGGGAACAGATCACCACCACCCTCCCCATTTCCATTTCTACTATATCTGGAAAGATATGCACATTTCCTGCTAGAACTGTATGCTAAGGCTGCTTGGTTAAGGTTATGTTATCTGTACTGTAAAAAGTAAAAAGAGTGGATAGGTAAGTTGACCAACAGTGAGGCTGGGCAAAAAGCACTTTCTGGTAGAACACCAAATCCTGCTGAGATGGGCATCCAACATCATACAAGTTTCTTTAGAAAAGTCAGCCTTAAGTGCTGTAGGCAACTGAGCAAGGACTTTGGGAAGGAAGGAGCTTCGTGATTTAAAACACAAGCATCTCTGTTTGCAGTAGAGTGCACACAAACATTCCTGCGTTGAAGGACATTAAGATAGAAAGCTAGAGAGGGCTTCAGAATGCCCTCCACACTGCCTGCCAAGCCGATAACCAAAGCTGCTGATATCAAAACTTAACACAAAGAAGTTCTAATGACAAAAAATGGTATAACAGCATAACCTAAATCAGATTGAAACTGGTCAAGAGGGAACATTCACACACTAGTTCACTCCCTGATTATGTAAAAAACACATAAAATAAAGTATTTTAGCGAAGTGGAAAAATCTTCTGTTGCTAAACTTGGCAATAGCCTGAACACAACTACTTATAAGCAAGTAAGAATCTAAAGAGTTTTGTTCTGATAGAGGAGAGTTATTTTAAATCAAAACTGCATGTAGATTAAGCAGCAAACCCTGAGTATGTTTCACATATTGGCAAGAATATGGTGAGTCTCTCCTACTGTCCAGCCTTCACAGGAACAGAATGCAACACCAAAGGGCAACATCAACCCTAGTGGCACTCTGGTGATCCTTATGTCTTTGCCATCTCTCCTTGGGTTCCTTTCCTTTAAGGGCACAAGTGCTTAGCCCCATGTGCTATGCAGTCAAGTGAAGATTTGTTCTTCTCTCTTATTGAATAAAAGGCTGTGCACCTGGAATTACAGCTTTAAAAAGGATACGAGGTGTGGAAGAAAAAAAAAATCCATTTAAGTTTACCCGCTATCTGTTGGTAGTTTCCTAAATTTCCTACTTCTAAGTGGTTGTGTTCACAACAGTCAGCTAAAAGGTTCCAGTTAGCTAGTATGCAAATTGAAAAACTAATATTCAGCATACGCAATTCCAGTGTTCTAGAGGAACTGCTAGGGAGTCAAGGTACCATAATCCTGCACAAGCTAGTCAAGGAACAAGCAAAAGTCTTTTACTCCTTCTAATCTGAAGCATTTCAAAAAAGAATCTCAGAAGTCAAATTCCATTATATTGGCTGCTGATGAGCCTGGAATGATGATCTGAGTTAAGAGAGGGGAGGAGAAATAATGTATGCTATACTTGTAGCGTTTTCCAGGAACCCCTAGACATGTTAATATTAAAGAAGTATTGGAATGTAAAAGGCATTAGGGTTGCATTTCAATTGCCCTTATACAAAGGAATTCTGTAAACATGATCAAAGTCCTAATAAGAGACTAACACAGGTCCTTTGACAGATGTTAATTAGGTTTTGAACCTACTCCCTGATAAAAGAGACACACATCACTTTAGATACTTGTCTTAGATCAGTCAGGAAAAGAAATATCAGTATTCTTTAATTCCCAGTCTCTCTTGGGCATTTAACTTATTCTTCC
>VFFE01007651.1:227980-242690 GCA_008921705.1 Burhinus oedicnemus
GGACTTACCCGCCCCCGCCCGCCGGCAACTTTTTCACTTTCGCTATTCCGTCAGCTCTCCAAACAAGCGGGGGGGCTGCGGGTGTGCGTGGGGGGGGTGGCGTGCGTTTGGTTGTTTGGCTGGTTCTCCTCCCTGCCCACACCGAGCCAGGGCAGGGGCACGCTGCCGTTCCCCCGCTTGCCGCGCCCGCCCGGCCCGGCTTCCCTCGGGAGACCGCGTCGTCCTCCCTCACAAAAAACAGGCGGCAGGGACCCCTTCCCAGGCAGCGGCACCCCCCCTTCCCCCGCAGGGGCTGCTGGCGGGGTAAAGCACGGGGGATTTTAAGTGCAAGTTAAAGGTCCAGAGACCGGCTCCAGAGGAACCGCCGTCCCCGGCAGCCCCCCGCCGGCTCCGCCCCGGGGGAGCCGCAGGCCCAACGACGGGCTGAGGCGGCGCAGGCCAGTCCCGCCGACCGCCGACCCGCGCCGAGGGGCCGCGGCGGCGCTGAGGGGGTGGCCCCGGGGCCTCCCTCCTTCCCCCCGCCGCTGCGCTCCCGCCAACCGCCGCTCGCCAACAGCCGCCCGGGCGCCGGCAGGCAGCGCCCCCCGGCAGGGAGGCGGACGCAGGTGGCGCCGAGCGTTACCTCGGCCAAGCCGCTCGGCTCCTCCGCGTCGCGGCCGCTCAGCACCCGCTTGAGCTTGTCCATACCGCCCGCCTCGGCCCACACCCGAGCGGCTCTGCTCTACGCACGGCCGGACTGCCCTTCCCCTCCGCAGGGACTACCAGCTCCGGCATGCGCCGCGCCGCCACGGGCTACCTGCGCTTGGTAGGTAGATGAAGGGCGGTGGCAACGCCGCGGAGGCTGCCGGGGGATGTAGTTCGCCGGGCGGGGGAGGAGGGACCGCCTCCTGGATTTAAGGAACGGCGAAGTACCGGTGAGTCCTCTTGGGGCAGCGGGGGGAGGGCTGGAGGCGCCCCCAGCAGCTCCGTGCCGGCGAGCCCTGCGCTCGGAGCCACAGCCCGCCGGGGCGCCTCCGTCTCCTGAGGCGGTGCCCCGCCGGCACAGGGCGTCGGGTGAGGGAGGCTGAGGGGAGAAAGGCCCTTGGAAATGGTGTCGGTGGTCCTGTGCTCCCCGTCCCCCCAGCCGTCCTGTGACAGCTCTCCTGGAGCAGGTGCAGGAACTTCACTGCTGCAAACCTGACAAATCAGCCAGGTTAGGAAAGACCGGCCTAGCGCCGAATCCCAGGTTCGTGTGGCAGAGAGATTACTTCATAGTAATTTATAGGTTTGAGTTGGGTTTCTTAAGAGGTAGCAAACACTCCCGCTTTCCCAGGAGCTTCCTGCTCTTCCAAGCATACTATAGCTGACATCTAAATTGTCCTAGTATTTTCCAGACTTCAGAAGAATCCAAGCCCCCTGCCACTTTTACTTCTCTAGTTCTATCTCCTCCCACCACTTTTGAAGCCATTACTTGGCAACAGGGAAGCTTACAGAAATAGTAACATAGATTTCATTTTGCTCCCACTACTACAGCTCTTCCCCTGTTCTGAAAAAGTCTCACCTTATTTTCATAACTAGCCAGAGTGGTCTGATGACAGGCAAAGGCACGTGGATGCAACATCTTAGTAGCATGCAAAATCCAGCATTGTGAGTAGTTATTTCAGTTTATTTTGCTCAGATAAAAACAGAACTATAAAATGTTTGGTACATTTTATTTAGCAACATACAAGAAGGGATATAAATTGCCACATGTTAAACTTGCCACAAAAGAGCTGGAGAATCACCCTTCCCCTCCCCCTAAGGTCATGTATCCAAAGTGGTACTTTTCTGAGGAAAATTTGTACCAGAGAGCTTGCAGTACAGAAGTTTATACTGCTACTTCTTGATAATCTGTGTGGTGTAAGAGACACAAAGTGCTCCAAGTTTTACTTTGTAGTAACTGTAAACTTCCTAAACATGTTCTTATGATTTCCCCAACATGTGTGTTCCACTTAAATGCACAGCACCCAAAATAGATGGATATCACATATCTATATATTCAGGATTTGAGTCTATTCAAGACAACCGTATCAACAGGTCACAAATTGGTACGTATGATGGACAAGATAAAATACACAGTATAAGCTAAACATGCAGAGCACCCTTTCCAATGCTAAGTGTCAATTCTGTGGGTTTCCCCCCCCACACTATACTTTAGCCCAATGGAGCTTAATGTTAGCATCACTGACCAAACCCAAATCAGTTTTAACTAACAAATGCAGATACAGTTTCCTTCATGCTAGCACTACATCAGCTCTCCTCTCAGTCACTACCAGCTTTAAAATGTGTTTTTATAAGCCTTTAAGGCATGTAAAATATATGCTTAGAGTAAAAGAGGTGCCATGATTTACTTCCACCAGCAAAATATCTCTTCACCCCCATTTGTTGTTCCCTTTCTTCTCACTCCCCACATCCCTCTATCACTGGAGTGGACCTAAATAATCTTCTCTTACTAAATGAATTTTGATCGCTTCCATGCTGCATTCATTGGCAGCCCCTTCTTCATCCTGACACTAAAATCTTCAGGAAACAAGTAGAGGAAGATGAAAAAAGTGAACAAAATTTAGGACTCTAATGGGGAATATTGAAGACATCACCTCTATTTAAAAGTAGCCATAAATTCACTCACCCAGATCATGTTCAGCTGATAATAATTTCTGTCAGAGACTGTTTAATTTCAGTTCTCTTCACTCATTTTATCCTATAGATCGTAAGGTTTTTTTTTTCAGTAATCCTTTCCAAAGGATTCCAAAGATAAGGCTGAAGGTGTAGTCAAGAAAAAAAATAATATTCTAATCAATAACTTTTTACAAAATAATCCTCACAAACCATCAGTGAGGTAGGCATGTATTAACTCTCATTTTTACGTACAGGGAACTCAGGCACAGAGAAGTCACTTCCCTGTGGTTAATCAGTGATATAGGAAAAACTGCAGTTAGTTCTTGTCTTTCGACCATATGATCAATTCACTAGACCAGGTTGCCTCAAATAAAAGTGAAACAAAATGTGTTGTTCGTTTTTATTAAGAAAACTGTCACTTAGATGGCAGTAGGCTTTTTCATAAAAACCTCAGGATCTTCTCTAAGCAAAAACCATTTCTCAAAAGACCTGGTTAAATACCAGGTTTTGGGGTGCATTGTTTCTGTTAAGCCATGCAGTGTAGAATATGAAGATTTTTAAACAAAAAACTCCAAGACATCAGAATGTGTACACATTCTTATCTGCCATCACCTTAAACCACAAGGCCTGCTTTTCACTAGTCATTTGCTTCTTGTGCTTCATTGAGTGTGAGCAGTAAACCTAGACAAGTCTGTTTAGCTCCCCCATTCTTAGGCCAAACCATTAGCATAATATAGGCTTTCCAAAAGCAATACAAATATTTAAAGTTTAATCTACAAAGTGTTGAGTTAAACCCATGACTATACATGTGATCACACTTCTATTAATATCAGAACTTAAATAATTTCAAAAATAAACAAAAAATGATGTATCTGGAATAATTGTTAGCATCCTTTTAAGGCTATATCGGATCTTGTTTCTCAAACTGCAAATACCAGCACCCTTTAGGCATTAGAGACTAAACACCCCTCTCTTCCCCAGCCATAGGCCACTCTGCAATTTAGCAATGTGACTGTCAGGGCAATATAACCGTCATACACAGGCACCATCCGATATGCCCAACAGTACTGTCCAATACAGTACAACGCGTTTCCAATGTAGTACGTGACTGTAGCAGCATACAGACCCCAAGTAAGAGTCTCCAGAACTGCCTAGAGAAATCTGGCTGACATCAGATTAAACTAGTATTTGTGAAGAGACTTACCAGTGCGTGTCTCTCAACCTCCAGCTTTTCTCCTGCTCTGGAGTTAATGCCTCACAAATAAGGTAATTTTACCTTTATATAGCATCAAACAAAAACAAATCTTATTTTTTTTCCCCATAAACCTATCCTCAAGTTAAATGAATATTCTTAAGTTAGAGTCTAGATCAGAGACTCCAAAAAGTAACTTAAGTTGGTTACCAGCCCACAGTAGGAGAAGTCAAGCAAAACATGTAGTTTAGGATTGACAGCTCAAAATAAATGCAGAGGAAAATCTGTTTTTTTTTTTTTTTTTTTTTTTTTTTTACTGTGGATGATTTCTCAATAAAAATAAAATCATCCCAATTTTACAACTCCAGTAGTCTCTTAGTATCTGAAGGAGTAATAACAAAATCTTCATAGAAGTGTTCGTGGTGGAGGGTCCAGACAATACTCCTGCCTAACCAGTGAACTAAACAGAACTCAGACTCTTAATCATGAGTCTTTCTCCAGTGCTGTTGAAGACTATAACTCACCACCAGTCTATCATTAACTCCAGATACAGGTTAAAAAAAACAAACAAAAAACACCATTAGCAAAACCTGCTTGAAATGTTTTCTCTCAGGGCTACAGAAAAATTAGCCAAATTCTTTATTCCACTTGTAGTGAAACCGCCCCCCATGGCAATGGTTACATGATCACGTTATCTCCAGTGTACTTCAAGTCCATATAAAGTCACATTTATTTAGACTTAACACACACGGTTTCCAGTGATGCTTCTGGTTTAGGCTCCAGCTTCTCTGGGAATTCTAGTTTTTCACAGATTGTCTCCTTTATGGGTAGATACTGAGAGATCTCATTAGGTTCCGTGAACAAGGAAGGTGGAACGTGCTAAGAAGCAAAAATTTTACATGAAACAAGTGAATGAAAGGAGGAAGAATAAAAAAGGTACTCCAAAACTAAAGTCCTACAAACAATTAATCTATAATTGACCTGATTTAAACACCTGAAGTCAGGTATGATTATTAAAATTTACTCTGTAACTTCAAACGTACATACAGTCTTTTACTCCTTGTGTGGATCAATAGGCTAAGGAAAGGTATTTAATGTTTTCAAGCAGCAGATTATAAGAGCATAAGAAAGTCAGAGACATTCATGAACAGCTACAATGTTTTAAAAAAATATACTTATCATTTGAATGTAACAAACCGTCTTTTTGAGAGTCTAGTTCTAGATGAGACTAGGATGCCTACAAGGGATCCCATTCTTAACGTCTTCTAGCTGTTGCAATACATTCACTGGAGTTACTCAGATTTCGCTATTGATAACTGATATACCTCAACATGTATTTTAGTTTTATGAAGTCCACCACAGACATTTATATGAAATACTAATTTCATATTTGAAGAAATTAGGTGGTTTCCTGACATTAATCAATATCTTTCTCTGGAGATTCCTGTAGACAACTTCACCACATACAAGATATTTGATGGCAGGAAAGAAAAAAAGGAAAGTTATGGTAAGCAAACCACCTTCAAACTTTTTAACAACATTGTTTAAGAAGTGTATCCAGAGCTATTCAAAGGCAACCTGTATTTTGGCTAGCCCTAACATGCAAGGAATCACGCTGCTGTTTCAAGTATTTCAAACCTAAGTAAAGCAGGAATCTTTTTCACTTTACCTATGCAAGCTGATCTAGGGAACTGAAAAGCCATACACGTTTCCCCTCTATGACAATAGGCAGTAAAAATTATTTCACAGCGTAGATGATAATTTTTAAACATGAGGTGAAGTAAACTGAGATCACTGACTTGTTTTTCAAAAACCACAAAACTACCAAAAAGCTCATGTCTGGATTTAATCCTGTTTATAGGGATCATATATTGCTAAGAAATGATACAGTGCCCCTTTCCTCAAAAAAAAAACCCCACCATTCTGCAAAAATATTCCCTCAGAAGGTTAGTAACACATTAATCACTTTTTACAGGTGAAGCTAAAACAAGGGAGAAGGAAAGCAGCAAGAACGCCCAAGATCAGATGTTGGGTCAAGAATAAAAATCAACAGCTGCAACTCCAAACATGCCACAAATTATTCTGAGCCTTTACTAAAGTTTTAAGGTGGGCTATTAAACTTATTTGAGAAAAACTGAATGAGTTTTTCTCATTGTTACCAAGCAGACCTTAACTGCAATACTACTTCCAAGCACGCGTGCATGAAATTTAGCATCATGGGACATGGACTACCTGATTTTGTGGCTGAATAGTTCTATGAAAAATCAAAATAATAATTAAAAAATATTGTTAACTCAAAAGTAGAAAAAGTAAGCCATTCCCCTATCTTGTCATGTGATCAACGGATCTGAGCATTTACAAATGCAAATCTTCCCTGAAATCTGCAAAATAAATCTTGCACAAGCAGAAAGGTTTTTCCTCTGTATGGATTCCAAACCTAACAAAGAATGACTTACAGACACAGTATTTTCTATGCTGACCATAAAATAATTTTAAAAAGCAGACAGAAAAAAAAAAAACCCAAAACATTTAAAAAATGCAATACCTTTAAACTTGATATTTTGCTTTCTCTGGATGTATATTCTCGCAACATGTAGGTCTTGTCAGCCTAATTGGAAAAAAAACCAGCCAAAACGGATTACAAAATTATCATCTAGTATCAGTGCAAAATAAGCATTTTGAATACATTGAATTTAATAAGCATTTGAGTTTGGTTGACCACAGATTTTCACCTGGGAGCAGAAACGTACGTTCACATTCACGAAGACAGAGAAAGCTGTTTAGCAATGTTCTCTTTCCCAAAAGTCACCTTTCTGTGTGCATGCATGGAAAAAAAAAATTCTATGACTGAATATGCTTGTTAATCTTTACTCAGCTAGAACTGCTACATCAGTATGCACAGAACTAGACAGAATAAGCAAACCACAACTGTTACGTTCTGTATTATTTATGAGATACTAGAACGCAATGTAGTATGGACAGTTACTTGCAAGTTAAAACTTGCCATCATTTATTAGACAAGCCAAAAAACATCTACTTGGAGACAAGGATAAGAACAATATCGCACAATTTACTGTTGCCTATTTTTCCTCTTGTACTTCCTCTCTAATCCGCGTCTGACAAATATATTTAAATGATTACTTCACATAAGGTTTGCCTACTCTGCTCATACAATACCTAACCCCATGGCATCCAGCACTTGGTTGCTACTTCAGCACCACCATAATAACAAAATACACTTGAAAGTTCAGTTCAGGTAACCTCTATGCCTCCAAACATCAGTATTAAATTACGGGAATATCAGAAGGTCTTCTCTGAAAGTAACATGGCAAGGGAGCATCTATAAAATATTAGTGATGGCGAATAAGGGTTTACCTCATGATGAAGCCTTGTATCATTCATCCTGATAAGTACCCCATCAACTCGCAAGAAAAACCTCAACAGCACAAAAAAGCTGGAAGGCATGACTCGCTGCAAAAATAAAGATGTTCCATTCAGCATATTTCAAAGTTTTACTTTAAGTATGCACTTATCTACATCAGATATTCCAAATGAAAGATAGCGTGAGGAGTTTTTTGTGGTAAAGTCAAAATTTGGGCTGTTGATAAGCTACAGCTATCACTCGACAGCAGAGCAAAGTCTCAAAGATTCTTAGGCAGGATGCAGAAAGAGGGAAAAGATTGTTCCCTGCAGCAACAGACAGAAAGGTTTCAAGCCAACATAGTTTTCAGCAAGATTATATTTCTAAGAGCGAGGATAAAGAACTCTGCATTTTAAACTTTAAATCCCAGAAGGAACAACATGCAAAAAGTGACTTCATTTTGCATACATTAGCCAACTGAGTCATCAAGCATCTTGTATACACCTCTTAGTACTCACTATTTTTACACTCAAACTTGATACTCCATGATCATGAAGTTCATCTTCAAAGAGAAGTACTTCTTCAAAAAACATAATTTGTTCCCTGGCTTTCAATTTCTCTGTATTTATGTGTTCTGTTGTAGGAACAACCTAAAGAAAAAGATTAAGAACAGTTAGCATATTAATCTCTTGCCAAACTACATAAAGTTTGTCCTGATCTTTTAAATCTTGCAATTGCTGTTCTTATAAAGGAAAAAGCTTTTAGGGCACTAAACTTAAAACATCCCAAAACTCTAAGAGGAAAAGTTAAAATTAAAACCAAAGTTTCCAAGAGGAAACATCAATCAAAGCAAAAACCAAGAGTGGAAAATTCTGAATAAAGTGCCCTCTGGGTACAGGCTCAGTACGGTTTCAGCTGCAAACAATTCTGCTCACTTTCTGTATTTGAAAACATTTGAAGATCCTCGTGTTTAACATACAAATGAGAAGTTCTGGGTTATAAGTAGTATTCCATACACTTAGTATCTCTAGGCAACGACAAACGCTGCACACGATTCTAATAAAGCCTTTCCATGGAAATCAAGTACCTGTATGTCTTCCATCTCATGGCCTCCCTACACACTCCTACACTTCTGCTGCCTAAAGACTACAGGCCAACAAGACATCGTTTATTTCTATGCTGCACTTTTAATTCCAGAATAACTTAAGTGATCTATAACTAATGCAATTCTAGTGAATTAATATAGATTATCTGCTTAGTAGCAAATAAAGACAAGGGATGGCCTGTCAGTTTAGATGTGAGGAGTTACTGTTGCAGAAAAACATAAAGCCATTGACAGCAGCCAGATCTACATGTCTCCTTACACAAACTGGCAAGCAACAAAGAGTAAAGGTACTAGAGAATTACACAGTTAATAGTTCTGTTGTGTGTGAGGAGCTCAGGGCTTCAGAGGGGTATCCAGCAAGTGGTGAAGATTCTCATGTGCTTTAGTCTCTGAGTAAGTCTTCACCAAGGGACACAATGGCACCCTTTTATATAATCATAAAATGCTTTAAAAAACTAAGGTCTGAAAACAAGCCATGATTTGGTTAGGATAACATGCTGAGAGACAAGGAAAGCCCAAACTATACTTTGAAGTCAGAAACTATGAAGCCTGTAAGATTTTACAGAAGCCTATAGAAAGGTAAATGACAGCTTCTAAGCTCTGTTTGACTGAAACAATATGCAATCAACATTTAACAAGGACAAATGATTACCTTTAATGTTGCAGTGTCTCCCAGCAAAGTTCCTTTGTAGTCTGTTGTGTAAGTCCAATCATACGGCTTGACAACTTCCTTAGTGTGCTCAGTCTCACTCCTCAAGAAGTGAAAGAGAAAACAGCATGCTTTGTAGTAATTCTTAAAAAATGACAACCTCACAGAAGATTTTGTATTACGATTTCCACACTCTTCAAGAAGCATTGTGCTGCATGATGATGTCAAGACTCAAGTCATACAGTATTGCTTCTTTCACATCTGTTTCCTTAATAAATTATAAAACAGTTACCAGAATTCCTGCGCTAACATAATCTCAGTCCTATGAGTCAAAAATAAAGATTTTAGTTCAATGTTGTTGAAAAATTTGTATTTCAAGATAATTTTTTCTTTAAGTAGGCAGAAAGCAATCTGCTGACAACACAGACAAATCACCAATGCAGCTATTTGCCTTAGTTTTCACGATAGCTTTGATTTTTCTCTGTGCTTTATGTCTAGGTGCTTTGCAACTAGTTTCATATATACTAAGCAGTACAGTTAGTTCTGATGCATGGTAATTGTTCTGTTATATTCCTAAGGCTAAGATTTTGAACACATACAGCATTTTGCACTTTGAATACCACATGATACAATCTTGTAATGCTCGAGGCCCTATGAGTTTGAATAAACAGAAACAGCATTAAGCCATGTTACACTTGTAGTTTATTTTAAGAAAGACAAGACGCATCTGAAAAATATAGCTGACCCAATTTAACAGAGAGGATGATCACGGCAAAGAAAAGCTAAGTGACTTCTGCAATCACACATGGTAGAATCAAATGCAGCATGGTCTTCAGGAGTTCACTCTGTTCTTTTAACTACTTTATGACAGTTTCACATACAACACACCAGTACTTGCCCGCTGGTGATAAAATACTGTACCTGCTCTCTTGCCACTCCTCTGCACAAGCCACTTTGATCATACCTTGACAATTATTGACACATTTTAAAGCATCTGTTGCATTGAACTCAATTCCAAAACCACGATCATGCTGTATTCTTAGGATATTGTCTCCAAACATCATCTCTGGCAGGGAAGGCATGTGTAATTCATCAGCCAATCTGCACAGAAAAATAAAAGTTCCATGAAGAGAGATCAGTCAGCTGTAGCTCAGTGAAAGCAGTCCTTGTTCTGGAATAAGCATTCTTTAGACCATCGTGATTTAGAAGACACATCATCAATATGTTCTGCAAAACTTTTTTGTTTTCCCAGTTTAATAATTTGACATGAATTGCAGAGTCATTGATCAGAAGTGACTTTTCCACCATAAAAGTATTCCTAAAACATTCTTTCTACATCAGGCTCATACAAAAGTCTCATACACGAGGAATCAAAACAATATCTGACAAGCATGAAGTAGCAGCTTTCAACCTGTTGTAACAACCCCCTGACTGGTCCATGAACTACTTCGGCAGGTGCCCAGAAAGAAGTTTTAGGAACAAGCACTCATTGTCAGCAAGTTTAAATTCACTACACAGTGGTCCATGCCTCCAAATTTAGAAACCTACAAAAACAGGCTGAAACAAACCTGGCAGAATATATGAAAAATCAAGTGCAGAAGACACTACTGTGCTCTACTACTTTCCCAAGCTGGTAGAGAATACATGTCAGTATTTGTAACCTTAAGCATGAAAGCCACAGCCATAGCCACAGACCCAACTGAACAAAGTACTGCATGAACCAAATAACCATGATCCCTGCAGAAAATCTCAAACCATCCTATTTCACTTCTTGTTTTATATCAGTCTTTATACTTCTTTATACATATGTATATATACACACATACACTATATATAATTACATACACAGATACAACACTGCTTTATATACACACTGACCTTATTTACCAAAAGGCTTCATAGACTTCTTTTCCTCCCTACCCCTACCTACTTTACTTATCAAGATCAAAAAGAAATACATGACATCTGGAGAGACGAAAACGTTAGGAAATACACTGATTAGGGGGGCAGAGGGGGGCAGGAGGTGTTCTAGTCGCAGCTTTCATATTGATAATAAGGCGTTCCTGAGCAAAAGTGGTTATTTCTGTGACCTTGCACACAAAAGAACAGTATGCTAACCAAACTGAAACAAAAATAGCGTATTCGTAGACCTGGAGAATAAGATACTTTCCCAGAGAAGGCAGAATAACGTTATGAACTTTTCTGTTTCATCACATGCAGGCCCCTTGACCTGCAAAGACCAACTCCAGCACAGAAAGGAGTTCTCAGCTATAGCAAATGCAATCCTTCACCTTCCCACAGAGGCTGCTGAGGGATTTTTGTGATATATTTGCCAGAAATAAAACTCCCTACAGATACTAATGATGTTCCCAAGCAATAAAAAGGGCAAAACGCCAAGAAAAATACATTATAAAAGAAACTGACTAAGAGCACTGCAACTGAATAGTTCTTAATCCTTCAGATTTGAAGTGGAGGAATTGTTTTGGGGATCTCGTGCTAGGTACCAAGACCCACAGGCAAACAGCTAATTTTGGACTTCTCTTCCCTACCCTGCAAAATCCTCTCTGTTCTTTCAAGCTTGTGTTGTGGTTCTTGCAACTTTACTTTTCAGCCTTTTTCAACACGTTCTGAAAAACTGCGTCCCTCTCAAAAACATCTAAACAGATAAAGGTAATTTCTGTAAATTACAGAGGTGACTATTTTAAAATAGCTACAGTTAAAGAAACTGAATAGATCAGAAGATGAGTACAGCAGGCAATTTAGCTTCTAGACCAGCAGTTCAATTCTCTCTCTTGTTTACAGATAATGAAAAGAGTTAACATCCTCCTGATCTTAAGAATAAAGATCTTCATTTTTAAGAGGTAGCATCCTACAAAATAAGTCCTCACAAACACACCATAAAAATGGGATACTCTAATCCTCCTTCCCCTGCACGACACAGATACAGCTTAGCTAGACTTTGAATCCTCATTACAGAAAAATGGGGAAATCCCAGGATTCAAGTTTTCTTATCTGTAACTGCAGAAACTAAAGGACCATTAGTCAGAAGCAATTTGAGAAGATTATTTTAGGCATTGAACACAAGATAAAGATGGAGGAAGGAACACAGTTTTTACCTGTTTTAAGGCAGATATCCAGTTTTAAAAAAATCAGTATAATGCTGTTATGTTAAAAAATTTAACATTTTACTATATACTAAACTGTAACAGTTTACTATAATAAAAAAACCAACCACCAAACATAACATTTCAAGACACGGGACTTTCAGACTTTATCAAACAAATTACCATCAGAAAAGTTAAAAGCAACATGAACGAAGATACTTTTAACAAGACTAACAAGATTTCCATGTATGTATTCCAGAGACCGAAACCAAGAGGTATCTGTCAAATTCAACTGCCAGCAAGGTCAGCTGTGGCACTACACAGCTGAACTGTTACGTTCCGCATTAGCATATCTGAGTTAAGCACTTGATGCTGACACAGGAGCACCTTTTCCAACAGTCTGACAGCAGCGGAGATTACTGCTACAAGGAGAGAGCAAATAATAAATTTTTAATGAAATCCACTATCTTAAAATAGCCATGACCACGAAATAGCTTATGACAGTCTACGGACCACATTTAAAAAAACCTTAGTCACCATTAAAAAGTAATTAACAAAAACAGGCTTCTAATTATCAAGCTTCGCTTCACTTCACAGAGGTCCAGATCTCCATAACCGTTAGCAATCATTAAAAACAAAATTCTGGAAAACACGCGTACGCCAAATCACCCCAGTTTCTCAAGCCAAAGAATCACGCTTACCACCGCAAAAAGAGAGGGAGCAACCCCCCCTTCCCCCACCCCCACGCTACTGCAATAAACAGCGCCCGCCCTGCCCAGGGGACGTTAGTTATTTCTCGGGCAAGGCGAGACGGCTCCCCGAATCCCTGGCCGTCAGGGAGGGAGCTCCCAGCCCCGGGCGCTCCGGGCAGGGGCAGGCAGCAGCCCAGCTACCGTGGTTCCCCCCTCCGCCCTAAGCCCGCCCCACCTCTCGGCCTGCGCCGACTTCATGATGTGCGTGCGGGCGGCGCTCAGCTTCCACGGCCCGAAGGTGAAGTCGCGCCGGCTGCTCTGGAAAACGGGGTGCATGGCGGAGGCGAGGGGGGAGGCCCCGCCGAGGAGAAGGCAAGAGGGGCCGGAAGGGGCGGCAGCGCCCGCCCCGCTTCGCCGCCGCAGCCCGTACACCCCTAACGGCAAGCAACAGCGCCGCCGGAACCGCCGCCTCAAGGGACTTCCGCTTCCGGGGAAGCCGTGCGGCGGCGGGAGGTGACGTGCGGCGCTGCCGGCCGGGAGGTGTCCGCGGCGCGGCGGGGCTCAGCGGGGAGCGGCGCCGGGCCCCGGGCTCCTCTGCGCCCCCGGCGCCGTCGTGCTGCGGGGTGGGAGCGCGGGGGGGAACTGCTGTGCCTCTTCCCGCCCGCCGCGGGAGAGGGGCGTCTCCGCTCTCCTCCGCCCCGGTGGGGCGCGAAGGGGGCAGCGAGCTCACCCGAGCCCGCTGTTCCTGGGAAACCGGGCTGCAGCAGCCGGTGCCAAAGGTGCGTGTGCCCGGCGGGCGTTCGTGCCTCCGGCCGCGTCCCCGACGCCCAGCCCGAGGGCGGCAGGGTGGCTCCGGTCCTGCCGCGGGGGCCGGGCTCCGAGCTCGCCGGGCGACATGTCCGTGCCCCAGGGCGGGACCGCTGGGGGAGGGTGAGAGCGGCCCCGGGGAGCTTTGCAGCCCCGGTGCTGCCGGGCTACGCTCAAAGGTTCAGCAAGCACTACCTAGCTCCGGCATACAGACACCTTGTGCTCCTGCAGATGTCAACGCGTGTAGGTGCGTGCATACAGGTGGAATCCCCTGTGCTGCTGGGTATCTTCTTGAATGCTTTCCAAAGGTGATATTAAAAAAAAAAAGTCAAAATATGATGGCATGGTAAGCTTAAAATCCTGCAAAAAAGCATCGGTAGAACTGGTTGAGAATGACATATATTCCACTCTGCCAGCAGCGATGGCTGGGCGCTTGCGTTGCCTTTTTGTGCCGTCGGAAGGACAGACTGACTCCCCGGGAACTCCCCTCAGCGCGGGGGCACGATGGCGGTGTGGCTCCGTGCCACGGCGCCGGGGCCAGCCCAGCCCAGCGCCAGGGGACCGCGACTCCGTCTCTACCACATGGCAGAGAGCAACCAAAGCTCCAGTCCGAGCCGTCGTCCCCCGCGCGTAAGGGCTTTGCCAGGGTGCGGGGGAGCTGGGAATGCACAAGCGTGTCACTTCATCATCCTTCACCCTGCGCCCATTTTCGGGTGTGTGTGGGGGGAAGAACCCCCTCCCCAAATCCGCTCTGCATTACTTTTAATAGCACTTTGGGGTCTAGGAAGCCTCGCCGTTAGGATCAGCCCCTCTCTGACACCGACTTGCGCTGCGTGTCGGCGCAAGTCGCTTCACCTGATCCGCGTAAAAATGGATCCCTCCCTTTTCACGGAGTTCCTGCGTTTCCAGCGGAGGAGGGCTGCGAGGAGCCCCGCGGTGCCGGGCAGCAGCGGCTGTGCCCCGGGGTGGAGGCGGTGCCCCCCGCCCCCCCGCCTTGTGCCCGCTCACGGCGGGACTCGGCCCGGCCGGGGGAGCCCTCTGCCCGGCACCGGCTGCTCTGGCGGCTCCGCGCATCGCCCTCGCTTCGCGTCGGTGGGTGGGTCAGTCAGGGGGGGCGGTGGCAGAGAAAATGGCGGGCAGCGAGGCCGGGGAGGGGAGTGAGG
>VFFE01007651.1:242710-282891 GCA_008921705.1 Burhinus oedicnemus
GGGCCTCTCTGCTGGCGGCGGCTGTGGGGGGGGTCCGGGACGCTGTAACCCGAAACCTCCCGCCCTGGCGGCGGCGGCGGGCGGTGAGTGCGGTGGCGGCATCGAGCGGCCGGGGCGAGGGGGCAGCGGCGGCGGGAGGCGCTCGCCGGGGCCGGGGGTGTGAGGGATGGCCGGCAGGGAGTGGGATGGGTGAGGGATGGCCGGGGTGGCGGACCCTGTCCCCGCCCTTTGTTCGGTGCCGGAGGGAGCGCGGGGGCAAAATGGCGACCCCCTCCCTCCATCCCTCCCGCGTCTCCAACTCGACGGCGCTGGCTTTGTGTGTGCCGGCCCGCCCGGCTGGGCTGCCCGCAGCCGGGCAGGGATGGGATGCGCCCCCACCACCCCACCCCCCAATCCCGGGCTGCCCTGCCCCGTTCTGCCCTGCCCCGGGCGGGCAACCTCTCCCGGAGGCCATCTCCTCCCCGCGGTGTGCAGCGGGGCCGTGAGGGGACGGGGAGCGGCGAATGGCCCGGGCGTCGCCGGTGTAGGGAGCGTCCGCGGCCCCGGCGGGGGTAGCCGCCTTCCCGCAACCTGCGCCAGGCAAAAAGTATCGGGGAAGGCTCGCAGAGGTGGCGCAGGCATCTTTAGAGAGGAACTTGTGGAGAAGCGCTTTTGCCAACAGTGGGCAGGCAGCTTCGCTAAAGAAGGGCTAAGTTATGGTTTACGAAGCGTGGCCCGGTAATGGCTTTAATTATGCTCTTAGGAAAGCACAGATAAAAATGGAAAAAACGCGGCTCTCCAGCCTGACGCTGCTGCTGCCGAAGGCCACGGCGGCCGCCCAGACGGAAGCGATTCTGTGAGTACTGCTGGGCGATTGGGAGCGATGGGTGCGCACAGCCGCAGAGTTAGATAACTCTCTCTGAGTCTCTGATTTCCAACTTTATATTAATTGGTGGACTCTCTTTAGTTCTATGGTTTGCATATTTGCGTTTTTTGGTGGTGGGGTTTGTTGGTTTGGTTTTTTTTTTTTCAATGGCCTGCAGGTGGGTGAAGGATTGAATGAAATGTATGGGAGTGCCTGTTGGAGGCAGCAGGGAGAAAGCTGCTGAAGAATTGGGAGAAATACCGAAGTTTCACAAAGCGAGGTTGTGAGTCAGTGGGATGGATGCTGACGCTGAGAAGTCAGGGGTTAAAGGTGCTCAAACATTTCTGTAGGGTGGACCATGGCTTAATGCAAGGAAGTGTCTTTTGAACCTCATGAAGCCAGCTCCCCCAGTCCTTTGGTATCAGCAGTAAAACAGAATCACCACTGTAGCTGAGGTGATTATGAACGTAGAGAAGTGATGTCAGGAGAATATGTGCAATGATCCCAGAGTCTTTGAATGTTACTTAGCAACTGTTAAGAGTCAGCAGGGTATGAGTAGCCAGGCATCCACAGACCACCAGCAGATGCTGCATAGGCAGAATACAAAGTGAGAATCAGGATCAACAGGCATAATTTTTTTAAAAAGTGACTTTTTTTAAAGTGAGCGAAATAAAGACTGATAGTGACATTCTTCTTGTTTCTTCACAGCCTAGATGAAGGGACTGAGTGAGATGCACAGCTGGTAAGTATGGCTTAGAAACAAGTAAGATCCTTAGAAAATTTGAAAGTAAAACGTGCTAATTTTCTTCCTCGTTTTCCCCCCCTTCACCTCTTTTTGTCTTTCAGTTTCTTCGCTGTTCTAGGTTTGGCACTGTCATTGACCTCTTTGGTGTGCCCATAGGCAATTTCCTGTGCCTTCGCTTTCCCATCTAAAATGGTTTCCTGCATCCTACAGGTAAATTTTAATTAACGCAGGCAAAAGGGCCTCCTGCCTTTGGAGAGAGTTTGAAGAAATCTTGCCTGAATGTTTCTGAGCGTTGTTCTGCTTCTAGCTGCTCAGCATGTCTTGGCTGCTCCAGCTCTGCACGCTCTGACCATGAGCAGCAATTCCTCCCTCAGCAATGTGAAGGGCCTGAGGAACCTCACAACGCAGGAAGATGGGGCAGTCAGAGTCACGGAGTCCATTGCTATAATCGTCATTGCTATTTTCATCTGTTTGGGCAACCTGGTGATTGTCGTCACCCTCTATCGGAAGTCTTACCTTCTCACGTTGAGCAACAAGTTTGTGTTCAGCCTGACCCTCTCCAACTTTCTACTCTCTGTACTGGTGCTACCTTTTGTTGTCACCAGCTCCATCAGGCGGGAATGGATCTTCGGAGTCGTTTGGTGCAATTTCTCAGCCCTGCTCTACATGCTGATCAGCTCAGCCAGCATGCTTACTCTTGGACTCATAGCTATAGACCGGTAAGCAGCTCTTTTCTAATGAATGGTAACAAATTGCCTAGTTTCATAGAGGGGCTTGCATAGAGCTGAGAAGCACTGCAGTGGATAATGCTGCGTACCATTGTAACATCATTTTTCCTTCAGCCCCTTGTGAAATTTTGATATAGAACAGAAGTGATGTCATCAATAATGCAAAATGTGGACATGCATCTAGAGGTTTTTTTAAACTGGTATAATAACATACTACTTGAGAAACAAGAAGTAATGACTTAAAATTCCAGATTATACCCTAAGCACACACTGACACGTAGGGACAGAGTTAATAGCTGCATGTGTGCCTTCAGCCAAGTTTTACGATCTTGCCTGCAAAGGTACTTATTTTTACATGTAATTATTTATAAACAGGCCCCCCGAGCCCGCTTTGAGGTTTGGTGAAAAGAGCTTGTTCTACAAAGAAGACTAGCTTTCAACAGCATTGAAATACGTTCTTTTTTTGTTATACGTCTTCTGTGCTCCTGTTGACTGTTTCTTACCTTGTCTACCAGGTACTATGCTGTCCTGTACCCGATGGTTTACCCGATGAAGATAACAGGCAACAGAGCAGTGGTAGCTCTTGTGTATGTGTGGCTACATTCCCTTATTGGCTGCCTCCCTCCTCTCTTCGGCTGGTCATCTTTGGAGTTTGACCAATTCAAGTGGATGTGTGTGGTGGCCTGGCATAAGGAGGCTGGCTACACTGCCTTTTGGCAGATCTGGTGCGCGTTGCTGCCTTTCGTGGTCATGATGATCTGCTATGGATTTATATTCCGCGTGGCCAGGATTAAGGCTCGCAAAATCCACTGTGGTAGTGTTGTCATTGTGGAGGAGGACTCCCAGAGGAATGGGAGAAAGAACTCCAGCACGTCCACGTCCTCTTCTGGCAGTCGAAGGAATGCTTTCCAAGGGGTTGTCTACTCAGCCAACCAGTGCAAAGCTTTCATAACCATCTTGGTTGTCATCGGTGCTTTTGTGATTACGTGGGGACCTTACATGGTAGTAATTACATCAGAGGCACTTTGGGGAAAAAATAGTATTTCCCCTGCCTTGGAGACATTAGCTACCTGGTTGTCCTTTTCCAGTGCCATTTGCCATCCACTAATTTATGGACTGTGGAACAAGACGGTGCGCAAGGAACTACTAGGAATGTGCTTTGGGGATCGGTATTATCGTGAGTCATTTGTTCAGCGGCATAGAACATCGAGGTTATTCAGCATTTCCAATAGGATCACAGGTAAGACGCGTGGCTGCAAAAGTCACTCTTCCTTGATACCACTCAGTAACGCTTCATGTCTTTGTGTACTTGGCATGTCTCAGGGCTCCGTAAACAAAGTGGGATGTTTCTGGAGGTTTCAGCAGTCTTTTGTTCAGATTGTCATAGACACTTGAAAGGAGAATACTTTTCTTGGTGACAGTTAACCTCTTTCTCCTACTCTAGTAAAATTTTCCCTGCCAGAGAAGACATAATGATGAGGTTAATAAAAATAATTTATTTTCTTCTCTCTCAAGCTCTTCCTTTCTTGTGCCTGCCATTTGGTGTTATCCAGGTTGGAGCACTACTAAGAGTAGTACTTGTTCTTTGATTCCTGTCTTTATCCTACAACTCTTTCAGATTCACTGAAGTTACACTGGTCTTACTATTTTTGTAAATTCAGTTTTTAGCCTTAATGAAGAAGCCCTGTGAAGAAAAGATCATAAACAAAGTAAACCTATGTAAAAGAACTATTTGATGTGTCCTCAAGTCAAAGGCTGAGAGCTTCAGTTGCTGTTTGATGGGGTTTTTTTTTGTTGTGGGTTTTTTTTTGTTTTGTTTTTAAAGTAGTAATGCAATGAAATTCTGATTTTTTTTTTTTTTTAATCACTTCCCTGGTCCTGTTCAGAAGCTTCCAAAAACAGGACATCTTCATGGGGTCCCTTGGAATATGTCATGCAGAGGCAGGAACTGAAGTTATTTAGTTGTGAAGGAAGATCTAAAATGCAGAAGGAAGGGGAGAGCAGCAAGGCATCTGTTGTCTTTTCTGCAACCTGGAATCCCTGGGAGAGATTCTGTCTAAATGAAAGAGTTCTGCAGCTGCAGCCACATCACAAGCTGCAAGGGCCCTCTAGCACTTCTTCCTTTGGCAAATCTGTATCCAGGAGATGCTGTGGATGAATACATTGAGAACTGAGGTGGGAGGGAAAAGACAAGAAATTTCTTTTTCCTTCCAAGTGATAAGAAGCTGACAGCTTCAAATTTGTCAGGTGGCTGATACGGAGGAAAAAGCCAACCAAGCAAAAACCAACAAAATCTTTAAGCAGGATCCAAAGACAGCACCTGTGTAGGAATCCTAAAATATGCTCCTTTCCTGTTTTGGGGATTCGAAAGGAGCCAGGCATTTTGGTGCCCCAGCCTTGCTCGTGAGCTTCCTATCACACTAATGGCTGTCACAGCTGCTGGTGGCTACCAGGTTATTCCCTGGCTAGAAGGTGTCTGGCAAAAATCCCTATCTGTCCGAGTGCCTATGCTCTGTGTTCAGCCTGTCTGGCTGATAAAACGTGCAATTACAAAAAGAGCAGGAGGGAGATGGTGCAGGTAGAAAGGAGACTTGCCATATGGAAAGACTCCATCGATACCTGAAAGCTGTCAACTGGATTTCTAAGATTGAAAGTGCGGATGCTGTGTACTCTGGATCTGCAGGGTGAGTTTTATACGTAAAATAGTAAATAAGGCAGTAGAATAGGAAGAGGTTTTTACTATTGTAGACCCCTTAAACATTCATTGTGTAATGAGAATTAAACTGTCTTACAGATTTGGGACTCTCTCCTCATCTCACTGCCCTCATGGCAGGTGGGCGGCCACTAGGAAACAGCAGCAGCACAGGAGACACAGGTTTCAGCTGCTCACAGGATTCAGGTAACTAAAAGTCTCTTGCTGTCTTTTCTTGGGCAGAAGTTTGCACTTGTAACTTGGCAGAACTCTCTGGGATAGTCTGTATTTACACACAGATGTCTTTTGGTGGATGGATGACATGAAGCATCTGTTCCAGCTGTTACAACAAAACTGCTGCAGTTGCTTTTTTCCTTCCTTGTTCTCAATATATTTACTTGCAAAATACTGTTTACTCTAAGGAATGATGACCCTCCCTTGATGATGTGTCCTGGAAACAGGACTTGCTGCTTTTGTGCCCTTCTCCTTAGTTTCTATCGTTCTTCAGGGACTTTCCCGGTATCCACAAGGAACAGAGCAACAAAGTGCTGTTGAGAAAGTGTTTCTCTGTTTCATAGTCTGTAAGAGAACTTGTCTTGTTCATCCTGCAGTGTAAAAATAAACACTTAGGACAGTTTCAGCTTAAGATTGCGTCACTACTTAAGATATCTCAACTGAAGATGGTTTGTAAAAGAGAAAAGGAGTTCTGCTGGTAATTTTCTATCCAGAACTGTAGCTAGATTTTTCTGGCAGTTAATTCAGCTTCCACTCCTTAACTGCACTTGTTATTTTAAAGAGTATTTCTGCTCTAGAGACACCAGAGGGTGATCTTCTGACATTTGCTTGGTGTTAGAGGTTTGTTTGTTACTTTAAATCCCAGCTCTGTAGACTTCCCTTAGTATTTTGGTGGTTGTTTTACGCAGGTAGTTTTATGCGTGTTGTGGGTATTCTGGAGCTGTATGGGATAAAGGAGAATAGCATCCCGGTAAACCTGCCTCAGTTAAGAGGATGTGTTATCATCTTTAGAGGAATGTTACTGAGCAGTTTAAACAAATGAACAAACACAATACACACCTAATGCTATTAGAAGTGCCACTGTTTGTTATGGAGGCGGTACAGTCCATAGCCTGGGAATGGATACACAGTGATCATCCTTGTGAAATACTGTTTCACTGGATGCATCTACTGTGAGGAACTAAAGACCAGGAACTAAAGCCTTGGTCTCCCTTCAGTGCTGCCTGCTGCAGTACGTGATCCTGTGGCCTGCAATGCAGTTGCAACTTTATCTGCCCTGGTAAACAGAAGCTGGGCTTTTCATGTTGTGAAAAACAGATGAAGTATTAGGAGAGGAAAAAATCCAAGTGGAAAAAATGCAAGTGGAGCTAGCTGTATACAAAATATGAAAAAACACACTAAAACTCTCCTCCATGGAAGAAGGTATCTCTCTCTTCCTAGTACCACCCTTCCATTGCACCATGAAAGGAGAAGCTGCTGCCTGAGCATTCACACACCATTCAAGGAGTCGCACACACACCACCTGAGTCTTTAACTCCTAGGACCAGGGTCTCTTCACAGCGCGCAAGCCCAGTGGGCTGACGTGTGCCCCTTTCGAATCCTCACACACACACACACACACTCTTGGGCGTACTCCCTCCTCCTTCAGGCTTGACCCTAGGTTTCCCACAGCAGAGTCTCAGGCATCAGGTTTTATAAAAATAAGTAATGTAATTGAAAGGTATGGCAGCAAGGTCAGCCCAGGCTGGGTGCCTCTGAAAAGGGAGGGACCTCGAACAAAGAAATCCCTGGGCAATTGTACCCTTGCGATCTGCTCACCTGCTCCTCATGTGCTGTTCAGACATCTTTTAGTCCAATGGTGACTTTTGGTCTGGGATCTTCTAACACCGTATTGGATTCTTTTTCTGTGTCCACGCAGGCAGGCTGTTGACTGCTCTTATCCTGTTGATGTGCAGTCTCTGCTGATGGTTCTAGCCACCTTATCTTCTGGTTTATGCTTGTTGTGCACCTGTGTTCACTGGCAGAACATGGGGAACTGAGAAGTCCCAGACTTAGGGAAAACACTACCCAAAACATCAGTGTGTTACCAACATTTTTCTTATACTAAAAGACTAACAGCACTGTACGAGCTGCTAGGAAAATTACTAAGAAAATTAACTCTATTGCAGCCCAAAGGCTTCAGCAAATCTAGCTTCTCATGCTAAGTAAAGCTAAGCAAACAGCATAAATCACATCATGTTATAACCCTAAGTAATTTATTCTAATCAAGACTTATTTAAGCTAAAGAACAATATATCTCAACAGCACAATGTGTTTCTGAGGTGGATTCTGTACCCTTGGAGATCAGTAAGAGTCTACTGTTTTCAGTAGACAGCCTCAAGCCCAGCTGATCCACAGAACAGCACAGAAAGTCTTTAACTTATTTGGGACTGTGTATTAGCAGCAGGTCATTCTCTTTCTTGTGTGCTGGAGGGAGATGTATGACAGAGCACACGAGTTTCACCTTAAAAAGTTTGCTATATCACAATGAATTGTCAGGAAAGAATAGACCTATGGAGCAGTATGTTGTCTAGATGTATACCCCCAGCCGTGCCTGTGTCTCACTTCCTGTAAAATGGGTGCTGGAACACCTCCTGATTGCAAAAATAATAAATTTGGAGATCAAAAGCAGTCAAGTGGGTGAAGAGGGATGTGAAGCCACCATCTGGAGGAGTTATGAAACCTGTGAAGGCTCTTTGTCTGAGGCCTGTTTGTCACACCACAGGAGTAAATGGACTGAAAGTAAAGTGTCACATATCAAGTGTGTGCAAGCTGTGTCTTTCAACAGCAGCTTCCCTGAGGACTGCTCACTCAGCACTGTCCTAGCATCTCCCTGAAATGCTTGCTCCGCTTCTCTCTTCCACAGAGAGACCAGCGTTGCCAGGGAGGACTAGGCTGCAGTCTTGCCCTTTGTGTGAAAACATTGCAGAGATGTCTGTATGAATTTCCTTGTGTTTGTAAACTCTATTTTGTATTGGAAAAGTGGAAAGCAAATGCAGGGACGTGAAATAAAAAAATTACTCCTAAACTGAAAAAAATTACTCATTGGATGAAAATCTTTCCTAACCAACAAAGCATTTTTCCCTATTAAAATACACTTCAAGAAAGTCAAAATAGGTTATTAGAGACAAACTAAATTGAACAGAAAAATTCCCCAGTTCAGATTTCCATCCAGGTCTGATTACAAGCATGACGTTTGGCAGCTATGGTTGTCTGCCTCTCAGGTAGCCATTTTTAGCCTCTCACCTTCATCAGGAGATGGGGGAGGTTGCCTTGAACTTCACCCTCTGTTTACTGAAGGTAAGGTTTCACCTTTGTCTGCTATCCTATTGACATTATAAGCTCTGCGGCTGGGGATTTCGGAGCTGCTTGAGATTTTAGATGGCTAATGAGAAAAGATTTCCAAATCTTTTCAATGAAAACTCTGACCTCATTCTTTTTCTGTGCAGTGTTTAATTCAAGCTGAAATTTACTCACAAAAATCATGTTTAGACATCTTCTAAGGAACTGCTATAGAATGAAAAGTTTTTGCCACTGCTTAAATATTGTATCCTAGTGCTAGTCTGTTTTGCTTGAGAGCTCTTGCTTTGTTTCAGGAACAGATGCAATGCTTCTTGAAGACTATAGCTCAGATGGCCCTCATGCCCCACACTGCATCTGTCCTCCTCGAAGGAGGAGTTCAGTGACGTTTGAAGATGAAGTAGAGCAAATTAAAGGTGGGTTTAGGGGTAAGTATGGAAATGCTCAGAACCAACTATATTGCCTGCTCAGGAAGCCCCCCAGGACCTTCAGGATTGCGATAAAACATATCTGGCCACTGTTCACCTTGACGTACCTGACCACTCATGCAGGTACAACAGAAAGTAAGATCAAGTCTTTCTTCCAGTTCTCAAGTAGCAACAGACAAGGACAAGAGTCAAAAGCTGGGATTCCCTACATACGCATCATTTATGTTGCACAGCAGTATCTTCTCTGCAGCTCCACTCATCTGGTGGCTGTTGCAGTCTGTTTTCTGTTTCTCAAGGAATACATTTTCCTGCCCTCATACTTTGATTCCATTATCCTGGTGTTTCTCATTTGCTGCCTCAACCTTGTCATTCACAGATTTGAAATTCTTCCATTTACAGACTTCAGTGGTCTGAATATAATTTCATTCTGTTTCACTTTTTTTACTTAACTTTTAGTTCATTTACTTTACTGAATATGTTTCTCAGCAACTGTGGGTAAAAATAGATGAGCCGCATGCACTTTTTTTTTCAGTCAACTCACTTGTTGATTCTGTGCTAGCAAGTGTTGCTGTGATCATTTGTAAAATATGGCAAAGTGAGTTTAAGTTGATAGTTAACAATAATATGGACCAGAAGACTTGATAATAACAACTGAATTTACTAAACAGTAAGTGATTAGGGACAGTACAAAAATGAGCCATTACGAATCAAGTAATAATGAAACCTGACTGATTATTATGATTCTGAAATAATGAGAAGACTCTTTCTGTGGAATTTTCTTTTCAAATATCTTGGAAAAATTCACTCTTCCCCTGTTCCCAGTATGAGCTGATTATTTCCTTGGACAAATACATTGCCGTATGTTTCCCATTATCTTTCTGGGTGATTATGTAGGGGCAGGCATCTATTTTTTTTTGTGCAGTTCGGTGAAAGAGGGAGTTCGTAGTGTAAAAGTTCTTCACAGGTGTATCAGTTCTCCCTGGTATGTCTCAGGGTTTTCAGGATCTCTGAGATTTTAAATTATTTCAGCAGCCTCATTGAAGGATTACACTTAAGATGAACACCTGTGTTGCCCAACGTGTTGGTGGATAGAGAGGTATATAGATGCTACAAAAGCAACTACATCAACACTGAGGAGCAGGTGTATCCAAGGTAATAAAAGGTTAGAAAGAAGTATACTAATGTCTGCAACTGCAGTCTTCAACCTCTCCTGGCATGGAGACCTCAACAACTTCCCTGCTGGAAGTGGGTCCCACAGTGTGGCTGGAACCAATTTAAGCCTAAGGACATCAGCCTGCTGATTTTAATCACTACTTGGAAGAAGCCCTTGGAATTTGGGGACTGTTAATTCGTAAACACAAAATCTGGTGTTTGCTGGGCTTTAAAACATGTTATAAAATAGCTCTTAAACTGCAATGTTCATGTCGATGAAGTGTGAGATCTTAGTCCAAATGCACTGAGAAGCCCTGTAAAGGCTGTAAGTCACGCTTACAGCAGAGGAAGTACAAATTGAGGGTTCTGTTCCTGTTTTCTGCATGAATTCTTGCCTGATGCTGGACAATTCCCATTGTCGCTAATCCTACAGTCTAGGTAGTAAGCAGAAACCAGGCTGTTCATTTCAGTTGGGTACAAATTCAGACCCATAAAATCCTGTGTGCATAGGTTCAGATTCAGAAAAATCATTCAATATACACTTACTAAATATATGTATAAGCACTTTGCTTCATTAGATCTCTTTTTTTTTTTTTTCACATGAATTGGAGGCAATCCTTTGCTTGGCCTGTCAAGGTCATGCTGAAGCTTTGTGTTCATAGAATGCTTTAGGAACCCTGGATATTGTCAGTAAATGCGCTCTGTAACGTAGTTATTTTGCAGAGGGCGTGGTCATACCTTTACAAAAGGATCAGTATTAGTCTTCAAGCATTTGTGCAGCCATGCTGATCAACTATTAATTTTCTGATATGTTGCCTTTTTTTTTTTTCCCCAGAAGCTGCAAAGAATTCTGTTCTTCATGTAAAAGCCGAAGTCCATAAATCTCTAGACAGTTATGCGTCCAGTTTAGCAAAAGCTATTGAAGCTGATGTGAAAATCAGTTTGTTTGGGGAAGATGCTTTACCAGGAGCTCTGTTCCCTGCACGGACTCTTCCAGGAAGCAGTATGAACACACGGCGTGGTATCAGGCCCCATGCTAGCCAAAGACTTCAGTTGCAGAGCATTGATGAAGGGAGTATTTGACAGGAGCAAGAAAACAGAACGAAACCACTAAGCGGGACCTACTACAGCTGTTACTGTTTTCACAGAACCAGGATACCTTGTCGGGACATTTTCAGTGTATTTTTCAACACTTGAAAACCAGCTGAATTATGGTACTTACATCAGCATTTTACAGCAGTATTTGTTTACTGATTAGGGTGCTATTGATTCCTCTGTGCCATGTCTTAAATCTATCACACAGTGCATAGGAATGCAGGGTTTGGTTTCATGGGCCAGATCTGTCAAATCTTGGGGTCATCATTGGCCAAAGCCGATGCAGGAATGAAAAAGGAAAAGTATGTGCAGTGTTTAATTCATCATTGCATTGATCCTTTTCTGACCACCAGAATAGTCAGTTTATACTTGACAGCTATACAGTGCTCTGATGGGAGCTTGTGCATTGGATACTACGTACAGCCTTACTGTCACAGGCTCCCAAATGATGGAGCATGGACTTCACTAAGGGACAAAATCTGAACTTTTCGGAGAGCTCATGCAGATTATGGTCCTACTTACCCTTGCTAGTGGATATTTCTGGCTCTTCAGCCATCAGAATGCTAGATCTGAAACTGGATTGTGCATTATGACACACCAGCTTCTCTAGGTGTAATGGGTGGAAGCAGACCTTTGCTGGAAATATCAGAGAGATGGTATTTGAGGACATCATCAATGTGGAGTTCTTAGTTTCTCTGAGAAGTTCAATTCACTTCCCTGCTTTTGCGTTTACTGAAAGGGCACTCTATGGCTGTGGTAATTTTGACAGAATATAAATAAGATATTACCACTTTATATTCAGGATTCATCTTTTCCAGAGAGAAAGGTTCTGCCTTTTTTTTTGTTTGGTTGGGTTTTTTTTAATTGTGAGGGAATATAGTATTTAAGCAATAGTTACCTCAGTGCATATATTTCTTGGAGTATTAATTCATTAATCTCTAAAATAAGAACGTTTGGCACTTACACTGCACTTTGCATGTTCTTAAGCACTGCACAGACATTACCTTGTTAGGCCTTTGTGAGAGGGTTGATCAGCCCTGCTTGCCAAAGAAGGGGAGCTCAGCAACAGTCAAGCTACTGGTAATGAAGCAAGCTGCAAAGGTGGGAAGGTTTGTTACGAAAAGAGGGATGAGGTGGCTCGTAGGAGAATGCCCGGCTTGAGGAATCTTTCTGTGCCTTCCCGGCTGGCCCCTTCCTTACCTTGTTGGGGGTTACAGCCCTGCCTTACTGCTTGTTTCAGAGAGGGAGGCGTAAGTAAGATAATTTTTTAGGATGGATAGCAAGTGGACGTAAGGACCAAGGATTTGCATTTGTTTACTCTCTGCCTGCTCCCCCTGCCTCCGCCTTTCCCCAGCAGTGGTTTGTGTGCGGTTTTGCTGCAGACTATTTGGAAATCAAGGGCAGGATGTTTCCATCTGCGCAAAACCTGGATGCACACTTGTTAAATTATGGCTGTGTGCGACTTAGTTGGCGGCACAGAAGCAAACTGTTTTTGAGGCAGAGCCTCAGTCCAGTACTGTATTTAGACATCCTATTTGTCTGTGTTCCCAACTCAGAAATACATTTTAGCACAAGCTTATGTCCATCTCTGGACAAAGCAGCTTGACTTTATGAACTAGCCTGAATCCCATTACATTCCCATGTAAGATTTAACGGCATGCTTAAAATTCAGTACATGGTTTGCTGATTAAGAACAGGCTGTTAAAGCAAGAATGCTTAAGCACCAGTAAGTTGGCCTTTTGCATAATGCAGGAATGAAACAACTAATAATAGTGAGGTCCTCACTGCTGTATTTTTTGCTTCTAGTGTGTTAGATAAATTGACACCTGTGGGCACTCATTAAAAAAAATAAATTAAAAATCCCAGTGTTTGCCAGGAAATGCCCTATGCTGAGGTCATCATTGCTGTCATTAACATTACAATCACAGTTGCTCATAGTACTCAGCACTCCTTAAGGTATACACTTGCCTCGGGTGGCTTGAAGTATTTTATCTGCATCCCTTTTATTTCATATTCCTGCTTCAAAACAAGCTGAGCAAAGTTGTCCCTGAATGCGAAAAGGGCACGGGTGAGTATAAATGTATTGTGGTGAAGTCGGTGGTTGACCAAAACGGTGTATATTTAGGACAAAAAGTTCCAAGGCACGCGTGAGAGCACAAAATTGTTAGTGTTGTGTAAAAAGCACATTTTTCACACCGGTACTGAGCCGAATTTAGCCTTCGGGCAGGTCAGTGGAGTTGCAACCGTGACTGAATTTGGCTGTCAGTGTTAATTTCACTAATCTGTTATTTAGTGTAAATGTTGTTAATATTTTTGTACACACATTATAACCTTTCCGTAAGTCTGTTATTACCAGAGTCATTATCTCACTTGAATTGTCATTAACAAAAGCAGTAATTAAGAAATGCACGCATTTTGTAAAACTGTATTCCCCATCTTAAATACAAAAGAAAAAAACCCAAAACCTTTTCCAGCTTCTAATGGCCCACGGAGTTTGTTTATACTACTGTTATTTCAACTTAAAAATAATTTTAAACATTTTACTTTTAAAAGTACATTGAACCCAATGGCTGAACCTGGCAGCAGTGGCACCGGGGACTGTTTCCAGAGTACAGGGAGGCATCCTGGGTGAAAGACAGGCCTCTCCCCACCGGGCAGGTGTTCGGTGCGCGGCTGCACCTGCTGCGACCCGGCAGCGCGGCCCCGTGACATGGGGAAGCGGCGGGACGGGGCGAGCCCGCAAGGCGGCCGGCGGGGGTGGGGCCCTAGCGGAGGCCACGCCCCCCCGCCGCCGTGACCACGCCCACCGTGACAGGCAAACGTCCCGCCCTCCCCGTCGTGCGCCTGCCAATGGCAGCGGAGGTGAGCGTCGGGGAGCGAAGGAGGGCGGGGAACGGTGAATTCGCAGCGCAGCGGCGATTGGCTCCGCCGTCGCCCCGCTCCCATTGGACAGTCCGCAGGCGCTGGGTGGGATTGGCTGATTTCAAGAGCGAAGGTGGCGGCTACCGGCCGGCGATGGAGGCTGTTCCCTGCGCCGAGCACGGTGAGGGGCGGCGGGGGTGTCCCGGGGTGGGGAGGGTGTCCCCGCTCCCGCTCTGACCGGTTCCCTTCTTCTTCTCTGCCCTCTAGGGTCCCTCTGCTTTCTGAAGACGGGCGTCCGCGATGGGCCCAACAAGGGGAAGAGCTTCTACGTGTGCGGAGCGCAGGGCCCAGCGGCCTGCGGCTTCGTCCTGCCGGCGCCGTAGGTGCAGGGCCGGGGGGGGAGGGGGAAGGGCCTCCCCCCTGCTGTGCGCCTCTTTTGAGGGAAATTCAATGATATGTCAGCAGTCCTAAACTTGTATTTTCTTAGTCACGTAGTCTTTGAGAAGACTTGCTAAGTATTCAAAAATTAACCTCATGAAATTCAGCCGTGCCAAGTGCAAGGTCCTGCACTTGGGTTGAGGCAATCCCAGGCACAAACACAGGCTGGGCGGAGAATGGATTGATAGCAGCCCTGAGGAGAGGGACTTGGGGGTGTTGGTGGATGAGAAGCTCAACGTGAGCCGGCAATGTGTGCTTGCAGCCCAGAAGGCCAACTGCATCCTGGGCTGCATCAAAAGAAGCATGGCCAGCAGGTCCAGGGAGGTGATTCTGCCCCTCTGCTCTGCTCTGGTGAGACCCCACCTGGAATACTGCATCCAGCTCTGAGGCCCCCAATATAAGAACAACATGGACCTGTTGGATCAAGTCCAGAGGAGGGCCACAAAGATGATCAGAGGGCTGGAGCACCTCTCCTGTTCAGAGAGGCTAAGAGAGTTGGAGTTGTTCAGCCTGGAGAAGAGAAGGCTCTGGGGAGGCCTTCTAGCAGCCTTCCAGTACATAAAGGGGGCCTACAGAAAAGGTGGAGAGGGACTCTATCGGGGAGTGTAGCAATAGGAGGAGGGGTAACAGTTTTAAACTGGAAGCGGGTAGATGTAGAATAGATAGTAGGAAGAAATTTTTCACTATGAGGGTGGTGAGGCACTGGAACAGGTTGCCCAGGGAAGTTGTGGAGGCCTCATCCCTGGAAGTGTTCAAGGCCAGGTTCAATGAGGCTTTGAGCAACCTGGTCTAGTGGGAGGTTGGAACTGGATGATCTTTAAGGTCCCCTTCCAACTCTAACCATTCTATGATTCTGCTTTGTCCCAAGTAATTGTTTTTGCTATTGCTGTTCCTTGGGCAGCTTGTTATGTCTTTATTCTTCCTCTTTGCCTTTCCTCTTTTCAGTATTCCTGCTTCTCACTGCTTGATCCACGAGGGATGCATGGTGGAGCTGCAAGTCCTGGTTCAGCAAGACACAGATGAATACCAGTAAGTTCCTCAAAGTGGAAAAACAAAGGTTTGTTGTACAGGTTTGAACACTTGGAATTGTTTGATGGCAGCTGACTTCCAATTTCCTTCTAGAATTGAAAAGGCCTTTTCAGCCTTGAGACCTTCACTTAGCATGTTTCAAAATGTTTGCTATTATTATTAGCAATTATATTTAATGGTATAAACCTAAGTGATCAGATAATGTTTGTTTTTAAGAAAATTGAACGTGGCTCTGTGGTTGGGTTCATCCAAGACTCATGATGGTTGCATCCAATTGACCAATTTTAATTCTGATGAAGTTCTTGCAGCAGTCCTGGTTGGCTGCCAGTTTAAAAAAAGATCACATCCAAAGTTTTTCTGTTTCTGAGGTGTTTTAAAGATGAGGTGGCCTGTGCAGTTTAACTAAAAGAATAGCTATTTCCTTACACCTTGAAATCATAGGACACTTCTGAGGCTCCGAATATAGACAATATTTTTGCCTGAGCAGTTACTTTTTATTGCTAAAATTAAAAAACAAGCAACCCAAAACCCTAGGAATTTTTATCCAGAGAACGATTTTGTGAAAAGCTTTGTTGCCAATGTTCATGGCCTTTTGCTACGCAGAATGCTGGATGTAAAGTGCAGATCAAGAGAACTTGTCTGTGATGGTTTTGGTGCAAAATACTTTTTAAGTAACGCTTATGTCATGGTTTAACCCCAGTCAGCAACTGGTACCACGCAGCATCTTGCTCACCTCCCACCTTCTCCACCCAGAAGCATAGGGAGAAGAGGGAGAAAAGGGAAAGGGAAAAAACCCAAACCTTGTGGTTTGAGATAAAGATAGTTTAATAGAACAATAATGGAAAAGGAAAAAAACAATAATAATGGTACAAAAATATACAAGACACAAGTCAGTCTCACCGCTTGGTGAATTGGTTGCCCAGCCCAACCCAAGCAGAGATCATGGATTCCCCTCCCCTCCTCCGGCCAGTCTCCGTTTATAAACTGAGCATGATGTCTGTGGTACAGGATATTCCACTGGGCATTCCATTGTTCTGTCTAGGCTCCTTTGCAGCTTTTATGGGAAGCTGAAAAAACTCCTTGGCTAGTATAAACATCGCTTAGCAACAACTAAAACAATATGCATTGTTGGCATTCCTTTCTTAGCAAATCTGGAAACACAGCAACCACTAGAAAGAAAATTAACTCTATCTCAGCTGAAACCAGGACAGCTTAGAGTTCTGTTACTGGCTCCTGCAGTTCATATCTCGTTTTATTCTTTGGTAGGTTGTTTTACCGATGCCTTAAAAGTAAGCTGAATGGGAAGAAATGGTGTGGAAGCATCCCATGGAAGGTATGAATGTTTCATTTGTATCATAGTATCAGCTTATTCCAGTATGAATTTTTGTTCTGTATCCTGTAATTACCTCTGAGATTACATAGTGGGAGAGTTTGTATTTTCTAGCTGAAAAGTGAATCAGCCTCCTGTCCTCCAGATGAGACTTCTCTTAATCCTAAATTATGTGAAGTAATCACTGTTCTTCGGTCTTAGAAGAAACTTGGGTTTGATCTCCAGCTGTCCTCGTTTCTTGAGGATGATGCTGTTTGGACTTGATCCCCAAAACCCATGGGAATTGCAAAGAAAGCAGAAAACCAGCAGTTTTGTTTTGTTTTCCTTGTAAAATATTTATCCTGATCCTGTTAAAATGATAGGAAAGATGTATGTAGAGAATGAAATCTTGCTTGAGATGATCAGATTGTGTGTATAGTTAGCTGGCTTTAATAATTTGTACATTAGCATTACTCCCTTGTACATATTGCAGGATCCAAAAGCTACCAAAGTGTCAAAAGCAGTAGAATCCCAGCCCAACACAGCACCTCTCTTCAATCCCAGTGGCCAAAGAAATCCGTTCAAAGTGATAGACAAGAATTGTGAACCATCATCCTGGAAACAAATTAAGCAAGGAAATGGGGAGGAAAGTAATGCAAAAGGAGTAAAAACAGAGGAAGAGAGCATGCTGGTGCCACATAAAGAAAAGAAATCAACCTCTGATACCTCCATAGAGAAAGAACCTCTAGAAGGGCTGAAAATTAAAAAGAAGCAGTCCACGGGAAATCGGAGTGGTCCAGAACTTAAGGAAAGCAAAGTGTCTGAATCTAAACTTGGTCTTTCTGAGACTTGGAAAGGGAAAAACACCTTTTGGGAGGAAGAGAAATACAGTGGCAGTGGTAGGGAGCCCAAGAAGTCTTCTGAGTGCGTGGAGAAAGAGGCAAGTGGGAGATCAAAGCTCTTTCCACTAAGTCTTGGAAAGCAAAATACAAGTACCATGCCTCCAGAGGAGGAGCAGCTCAGAGAGAAAAGCTTAAAAAGCTGTGGGGATAAAGAAACCAGGGAGAAAGTACATGCTGGTCAGAAGAATGGGGAAACGAAACTGATGTCCAAAGAAGATGTGATTTCCCCAGCAGTACCACAATTGGCATTGCAACATGCTGCCCTGAAGGGAGGAGCAGAGGCAGCACTGCCCGAGACACAACTCAGGCCAGGGCTGGGACAGCCTGCTGATGAAGTCTCTGGCAGTGATACTGATGAAATAGGATTTGTTTATTCCTCATCAGGTAAAAGTAAACCTGAGAAATCAGCTGAGGGTTTGAAGCCAAAAGAGATTCCTTCAGGAAAATCAGGAAAGAGTATGCACGGGACATCTTTGCCAGGAGCTGCAGCATCGCATCATGTGGAAGGACCCCAGGACCCTAAAGCTCTTCATAACCATCTTGTAGTCCAGCTTAAGCAGAAGAAGGTAATTTATTGCACCTATTTTTCCCCTGTTTTGTTTTTATTTGATTCTGTGTTCAGGGTGACTTCCCTTACTTCTGACGGGGCATCAGGATGTAGTATCCCCTCACAGCAGAAACTCAAAATATTTGGATGGTTTAGGAAGATGGGGTAAGATGGGGAATTCAGCCTAGACACAGGCTAGTAGTTTTAATTCACATGTGAGATGATTACCCCTAAGGTTGTACAACCTTCTGCATTTGGGGGTGCTCAGTTTTGACCTGCGTGAGGTTGTATCTGTCTTTTACCCAGAAAGTAATTTGGATAAGAGGGAACAGTGCACAGCCAGCTTAACCTTTTTAAATAATGTGTCTGTTTCTGGTGGTCTCTCTTGGCCCTGTGAAGTAAGAGTGATGTAGCCATGAAAGCTCACACTAAGATAAAATAAACTACCTGTCTGTTTGTTTTTTTAAATAATTGCCAATAAGTGTGTTCCATAGTTTTATTATAAAAATCCCTGTTTGCCTAGAGCTCAGAACAGAACCTCGAAATAAACAGTCGGAACTGTTGTTCCTGCTAGTATAGAAAGAAACATGCAAGTAGGCTGAATGTCGAGTGCTTTGAGAGACATTAAGCTTGTCCAAGTCGTTTGACTACCAGCTCATCCTGTTTCATAAAAAGGGGGAGGCCCTGCATCCTTTTCTTCTAAAGTACACTAATGGTTAGTTTATTTTCCTGCTAAAAGACCATTTAATCACACTGAATGGCACTTAAATGCCTTTGGGGATTGTAGAACAGTATCAAAATACAAATTACTATGGCATAAAATTAGTGTTTTTAAACTTCTGACCTCATTGTTCTCTGTTGGCAGAGAGGTTGGTAAGCACCCTCATGTTCTGGATTCCTTTTTGTTTTGCAGAGTACATTGGCTACGGTGAACATTCAGCTGCTGCCAGATAAAGGGGAACGGTTATTAAAGCAAGTGCAGGATTTGGAAGCTGCACTCAGTGCTCTTAACATTTCTACAGCAGATACTACTGAAAAAGGTAGGACTAAATTTTTTTGCCCCAGACCTTTGCAAAACAGTTTGTCTTACTATAGTTGTTAATAATTAACCACTTAGGCATACACAAGTCTGTGGGACCCGATGGAATCCACCCGAGGCTACTGAGGGAGCTGGCAGAAGTGCTCACCAAGCCACTTTCATGGAAACACGGAATATTCAGAGTTGGAAGGGACCTCTAGAGATCATCTAGTCCCACTCCCCTGCTGACACAGGAATGCCTAGAGCACATTACTCAGGACTGCATCCAGGCGGGTCTTGAAAGTCTCCAGGAAAGGGGACTCCACAACCTCCCTGGGCAGCCTGGTCCAGTGCTCTGTCACCCTCACCGTAAAGAAGTGTTTTCTTATGTTTGAATGGAACTTCCTATGTTCTAACTTGTGCCCATTGCCCCTCGTCCTGTCACTGGGAACCACTGAAAAGAGTCTGGCTCCACCCTCCTTCAACCCACCCTTTAGATACTTCTAAGCAAGAACAAGGTCTCCCCTCAGCCTTCTCTTCTCCAGGCTAAAGAGTCCCAGCTCTCTCAGCCTTTCCTCATAAGGGAGGTGCTCCAATCCCCCAATCATCTTTGTTGCCCTACGCTGGACTCTCTCCAGTAGTTCCCTGTCCTGCTGGAGCTGGGGAGCCTGGAACTGGACACAGTATTCCAGTTGTGGCCTCATCAGTGCTGAGTAGAGGGGGAGAATGACCTCCCTCAACCTATTGGCCACACTCTTCCCTATGCAGCCCAGGATTCCATTGGCCTTCCTGGCGACAAGGGCACATTGCTGGCTCATGGATAATTTACTATCTACCAGGACCCCCAGATCCTTCTCCTCAGAACTGCTTTCCAGCAGGTCCACCCCTAGCCTATATTGGTGCCTAGCATTCTTCCTCCCCAGGTGCAGGACCCTACACTTGCTCTTGTTGAACCTCATTAGATTCTTCTCTGCCCAGCACTCCAGCCTGTCCAGGTCACACTGGATGGCAGCGCGGCCCTCTGGAGTGTCAGCCACCCCTCCCAGTTTGGTATTGTCAGCGAACTTGCTGAGGATACACTCTGTCCCCTCATCCAGGTCGTTGATGACTATATTGAACGAGATTGGACCGAGTATTGTCCCCTGGGGGACACCACTGGTTACAGGCCTCCAACTTGACACTGCTCCATTAATCACAACCCTCTGAGTTCTGTCACACAGCCAGCTCTCAATCCACCTCGCTGTCTCCTCCTCTAGCCCACACTTCCTCAGCTTCCTAATGAGCATGTTATGGGAGACAGTGTCAAAAGCGTTGCTGAAGTCAAAGTGGATGACATCTACTGCTCTCCCCTCATCCAGTCAACCAGTTATAACATCATAGAAGGCTATCAGATTGGTCGAGCATGATTTACCCTTGGTAAATCCGTGTTGACCACTTCCAATAACTTCCTGTTCTTCAACGTGTTTGGAGATGACATCCAGAACAAGTCGCTCCATAATCTTCCCAGGGACAGAGGTGAGACTAACCGGCCTGTAGTTCCTTGGGTCCTCCTTCTTGCCCTTTTTGAAGATTGGAGCGATGTTGGCCTTCCTCCAGTCCTCAGGCACCCCTCCTGTTCCCCATGACCTTCCAAAGATGATGGAGAGTGGTCTAGCAATAACATCTGCCAGCTCTCTCAGCACTCGCGGGTGCATCCCGTCAGGGCCCATGGACTTAGGAATGTCCAGCTTGGCCAAGTGGCCTCTGACCCAGTCCTCCTCAACTGAGGGAAAGTCTTCCTCTCTCCAGACCTTCCCCCTTGCCTCCAGGGTCTGGGATTCATGAGGGACAGCTTTAGCAGTGAAGACTGAGGAAAAGGCGGCATTCGGTAACTCGGCCTTCTCCATGTCTTCCACCACTAGGGTGCTCATCTCATTCATCAGTGGGTCTACATTCTCCCTAGTCTTCCTTTTTCTATTGATATGCTGAAAGAACCTCTTCTTATTAACCACAGTGGCCAAGCTGAGTTCTGCTTGGGCTTTGGTCCTTCTAATTTTCCCCCTGCATAGCTTCACTACATCTTGGTATTCCTCATAAGTTGCCAACCCCCTTTTCCAAAGAATGTAAACTTTCCTTTTGTTCCTGAGATCCAGCCAAAGCTCTCTATTTAGCCAGGCTGGTCTTCCTCATTGCCTTGTTTTTTGGGACATGGGGGTGGCCTTCTCCCGTGCTTTTAAGAGTTCCTGCTTAAAGTATGACCAGCCTTCCTGGGCACCTTTGCCCTTCAGGACTGTCTCCCAAGGGATGCTCTCAGCCATGCTCCTAAATGGGCTAAAGTCTGCCCTTCGGAAGTCCAAGGTGGCAGTTCAGCTGGCTCCCCACCTTGCTTCTCCAGGAATTGAAAACTCTACCATTTCTTGATCACTTTGCCCAAGACTACCTCCAACCTTTACATCCCCAACAAGGCCTTCTCTGTTAACAAACAGTAGCTGCGGTAGGGCGCTTCCCCTAGTTGGCTCCCTCACCAGCTGTGTTAGGAAGTTGTCTTCCACGCACTCCAGGAACCTCCGGAACTGTTCCCTCTCTGCTGTGTTATATTTCCAGCAGACACCTGGCAAGTTGAAGTCCCCCACGAAAACAGGGGCGAGCGATCGCAAGACCTCTGCCAGATACTTTCCATCATTTATCAGCAGTCCTGGCTAACTGACGAGGTCCCAGTTGACTGGAGGTTAGCAAACGTAACGCCCATCCACAAGAAATGCTGGAAGGAGAATCTGGGGAGCTACAGGCCTGTCAGTCTGACCTCAGTGCCAGGGAAGACTATGGAGCAGATCATCCTGAGTGCCGTTACGCAGCACATGCAGGACAACCAGGTGATCAGGCCCAGTCAGCATGGGTTTATTGAAAGGCAGGTCCTGCTTGACTAACCTGATCTCCTTCTGTGACAAGGTGACCGGCTTGGTGGATGAGGGAAAGGCTGTGGATGTTGTCTACCTGGACTGTAGTAAAGCCTTCAACGTGGTTTCCCACAGCATTCTCCTGGAGAAACTGGCTGCTTGTGGCTTGGATGGGTATATTCTTCGCTGGGTCAAAAACTGGCTGGAAGGCTGGGCCCAAAGAGTGGCGGTGAATGGAGTTAAATCCAGCTGGTGGCCAGTCACAAGTGGCATTCCCCAGAGCTCGGTATTGGGGCTGGTTCTGTTTAATACCTTTATCAATGACCTGGACGAGGGGATCGAGTGCACTCTCAGTAAGTTTGCAGACAACACCAAGTTAGGTGGGAGTGTTGACCTGCTTGAGGGTAGGATTGACCCTACAGAGGGATCTGGACAGGCTGGATTGATGGGCTGAGGCCAATGGTATGAAGTTCAACAAGGCTAAGGACCGGGTCCTGCACTTGGGTCACAACAACCCCATGCAGCACTACAGGCTTGGGGAAGAGTGGCTGGAAAGCTGCCTGGCAGAAAAGGACCTGGGGGTGTTCGTCGACAGCCTGCTGAATATGAGCCAGAAGTGTGGCCAAGAGGACCAACGGCATCCTGGCTTGTATCAGAAATAGTGTGGCCAGCAGGACTAGGGAAGTGATTGTCCCCCCTTTACTCAGCACTGGTCAGGCCCTACCTTGAATACTGTGTTCAGTTTTGGGCCCCTCACTACAAGAAAGACATTGAGGTGCTGGAGTGTGTCCAGAGAAGGGCAACGAAGCTGGTGAAGGGCCTAGAGAACAAGTCTCATGAGGAGTGGCTGAGGGAACTGGGGTTGTTTAGCCTGGAGAGGAGGAGGCTGAGTTGGAGACCTTATCGCTCTCTCCAGCTACCTGAAAGGAGGTTGTAGAGAGGTCGATCTCTTCTCCCAAGTAAGAAGTGATAGGACAAGAGGAAATGGCCTCAAGTTGTGCTGGGGGAGGTTTAGATTGGATATTAGGAAAAATTTCTTCACCAAAAGTGTTATCAGACATTGGAACAGGCTGCCCAGGGAAGTGGTGGAATTGCTATCCCTGGAGCTATTTCAAAGATGGGTAGATGTGATGCTGAGGGACATGGTCTAGTGGTAGTTTTGGCAGTGTTATGTTGATGGTTGGACTCGACGATCTTTAAGGTCCCTTCCAACCTAGGTGATTCGATGATTCTACATTGAGGAAAAATATCATAAACTTATATATGGCGTGTGGTCTGTAGGAAGTTTGTCTGTTGAGATTCACTGAGGATGCATTAGTTGCAAAGTGTGTCGCTGGGAAAGGATGAATGGAACAACTCAAACATTTCCTCTGAAGTGTGGTGGCTTCGTAAGAGAGTTTCCTCCCATGGTTAGGACCGACTTTAGCTATGTGATTGAGGCAGGTGTCTATCCGAGAACTTGCCAGTGAAGTGTTAACTGCCTCTTTGTTGCAGTATGCAACCATCCTGCTTATGTGTGTTTTGGCTGCTGTGTCTGAATGTTTCAGTTACCAGATACAAGATAAGCAGCTTCCAGTGTGCCATTCCTGTAAAGTGATTTCCTAATTCCATTAACTAGTCTTAATCACCTGTGGAAGAGAGGCATTTTGTTGAGTTACCTGTATGATCACCTCAACAGGAGAGTTACTTTGTGATCATAATATCAGTTGTGTTGACGAAAAGATCCAGTTTGACAGCTCTGGAAACTGAAGATCTCTAGCAAGGAAGCAGTAACTCACAGGCCACCACACAGCAAGCAGTCCCAATGTCTTATACCGTATCTGCTTTTAAGCAAGACAGACCCTTCCAGGAAGGAAAGAAAAGCTCATGAGTTCTTGGCCCATTTGTTCTTGGATGTTTTGATAGTTTTTGTGACCAAAACGTTGACAAGAAAGATGTCTTTAAAAGGAATAAATCCTCTGGGAACAGGGTGCAGAATTGACCTTGTGTTTCACAGTTGCAAATTTGATCACAGTTGCAAAATTCACTGTCTCGGCACAAACCACACGCTGAGGCTTGAACTGAACTGCATTGCCTGTCAGGAGCAGGCTAAGAGCATGCATGTTAGTAGTTGCAGTGGCTCAGGTGATATGGTAACCTGCTATCCTGCTGTTAAATCCATGTGACTACTTAATAATATTTTGCAAGCAGACTATTGGGCAAAATGAAGGCCCTTCTCTGGACTGTAACACAAGGCTCTGAGGTCCATTGCGCAACCTTTTCAACCTGCAATTCCTTTCTTCTTAAGGGGGAGATAGCACAAGCAGCAGCTGCCCTGAGGAATCTTTGTCTAACCCATTTGGCAGGCCAGGTGGTACAAAGTTGATAACACCACTACCACTCCAGGATCCTACTGCAAGGACCTCTTCAGGCTCACACAGTCACCCCTCTGCTGCTGCTGCTTTGGGTTCCAGTGAACATTACGGCCACAGTTTTGGAAGTAAGTACAGAAAGATTTTTTTCATTAAAGAGAACACTGGTGAGGACTATTTCAGAAATAATCCTGCAACTTGTGGATATATGTGAGAGTACTAAACCTTTTTTGTTACTGTGAGCTGCATACTGCGCCCCCAAGGCATCTGTAGCCGCTGAGATCGATCTCCAAGATGAAAGATCTGCTTAGGAAAGTTAGGTTTGTAAACACATCTCATGCATAATACTGTATCTTTCCAGTGAACTCTGGTGTGCAGAATCTATATGGAGGAAGAATGACAGAAGACCGAATCAGGGCTGTACACAGTGCCACAAGTGAGGCTATTAATCATCTTCACAAATCTCTAGAATCCTGTCCAACAGAGCAGACAGTAGCTGAAGACCCCTCTGAATTGAAGGTGAGTTTACAAGGATTGAGGATGTCATGCTGATGAACTCAGAGGTTTCTTGTTACATCCATCATGAAGTGTAACATCTCAGTGATACCCTAGAGCATCCTATCCTTTCACACCCTTCACGGTTTTCATCCTGCTGGAAGGAGACACTGTGATTACTTTCCATCCATGAGAGTCGCTTCAGATTGCTAATACTGATGTTCTACCCTCTTGTTGTGGTGCCTTCAGAATATTTAGTGCTTGAATGAAGTAGTAGTGCCTCAGACAAAGCAACCAACCCACAACCATTTGTACGTGACTGGCAGAGCAGAAGCAGGTCTCTAGTGAGGAACAAACAGAACTTTCTTAATTGTTCTTTTCTCGCAGTCAGGTCTCCCAATGAGCTATAAGAAGTAGCCTTTTAAAAGTGTTGCTGGTGATTGAGTTCACGCAACCCAATGGACTCCATAGTAGTCCATTCTGATCTGTCAAAGAGCAGCTCTTTATCAGGTGGTGTAGAACCCATAATTGAGGTTATGTGCAAGACATTGAAAGGCACATGCCTCTACAAGATGATGCGTTGATGTATGTATGTTGTGTTGCTTGTGAGATCCTCTTGGGACCTTTTCAGTTCTGGGGAAGGGCATTTAATGTCTCATGGTGATAGTATGTAGTCCCTCTTCCTGTCTTTTTGTCCTGGTTTCAATTGGGATAGAGTTAATTTTCTTCCTAGTAGCTGCTGTGTTTTGGACTTACTATGAGAGTAATGTTGATAACACATTGTCTTGGTTGTTGCTAAGTAATGTTTACAGTAAGGCAAGGACTTTTTCAGTTTCCCGTAGAAGCTGATAGGGAGCATATAGTATGTAAACGGGGGCTGGCTGGGGAGCAGGGATCCATAATTGCTGCTCGGGACAGGATGGGCAATCGATCACCACGTGATAAGAGCAATTTGTGTTGCATCACTTTATTTTGTGTATTCTTTTACCATTATTATTATCATTATTATTTTTCTGTTCCATTAACTGTTCTGTTAAACTGTCGTAATCTCAATCCACAAGGGTTTTTTTTCTCCTTTTTCTCCATCTTCTCCTTACCTTACTGGGGCCAGGATGGGGGGCGTGAGTGAATGGCTGCATGGTCCTAGTTGCCATCTGAAGTTAAACCACGACACTTTAAGAGTCTGTAGGGGTTTTAGACTTGGTGAGAAAAGGGGAAGTGTTCTCAATCCCTCTCCTTGACAGTAATGCCTGTTGTAACCAAGGTAGGCGTGGTTGGATTTTCCACCTGGACGAGCCGCCTTTGTATGCCTTCAGAGCACTGTGAGATGCTAGGTTAGTTTGTGCATAAAGCATTAGCAAGACTGATCTATAGGACTGCTGACCTGTCTGCAGGAGTTGCTTATCTTGAGTATCCCTGTCCATGTGGGAAAAGAACACATAGGCAAAGTCCTCTTAGTAAGATCGTAGTAGGACAGTTCAACTGGATAATTTGGTACAGGAAGCAGAAGTGTCTGAACTTTGCAAAGCGTTTCCTTCAAATCCTCTGTCTTGCCCCTGCAGGTTCCACTGTTGCTGCACCAAAAACAGGCACTTGCATGGCTACGCTGGAGAGAGAGTCAGAGGCCATGTGGAGGAATTCTGGGTAAGCAACAGAACAGGAAAGTGGATTTTGAGGGGCAGATATACGGCAGCAACAGTTTGACACATAACTTACTCCAAGGCAAATAACTAGTTATTTTGTAGGCACGTCTCAGGGGCTTGTTTTTCTGTGCCCTTTGACCAATTACAACTCTTAACCCATTACAAAATCATACCCGGGAAATGGTTGTATGCGTATCTTTATTTCTAGGGTTCCCTGGGGCAACTTCTGTTACGGTATTTACCTCAGTGTAGATCTGAGCTAGGAGAGCTCATTGCTTCAGGTCATCACAACTTCTGTGTGTCTCTTTCCAGCGGATGACATGGGCTTGGGGAAGACTCTAACAATGATTGCTCTCATTCTGGCCCAGAAGCAGCTGAAGACAGAGAAAAGGAAGGAGAAGTTAGAAATATGGCTATCCAAAAATGGTACAGAATTTTTTCCATCATACAGTACATACATTATCACGCAGTGCCATTTGAAATGCCTGAAGCGTTATAGGTTAATGGCTTGTAAACAACAGACTCTATCTGTGCTTACTTCCCTTCTGTAGGAAAACTGTTGGGCTTAATGTTTACTGCACTCCCTTGCAAGGCCTTTCTCTTGGTCAGTGTCATTTGTTCTTTCATCAGATGTGTAGGATTTCCCAAATCACTCCTTTATATTGTTTTGGGATTTACTTTTTTTATTGATTAGTTTCCTGAACCAGTTAAAGCCAGCATATGCTGTTTTGAAAAAAGTCTCATAGTTTTTTCAACATATGCATAGTTTTCATAGCATGAAGACTTAAATGAGTTACTACTCACCTCCCTGTGATTGGTTGTTTTTCTTTTTTTTTTCACGCATAAGATTACTTTTATCTTGTTCATAGAGATAAGGGACGTTAGAGTTTTTAAAGAGTATTGTGCTGCATCCACAACCTGTTATCGTCTCCATCCTCATGGAATTGGTTGGACTACTTTTTCCCATCTTACCAACTTTACTGACTGTGTGTTTGTTTTTCCTGTGTGGTTCAAAATGGTAACATTTCAGTCTTCTAGAACAGGAAAGAAGTATTTATTTGGTATTGTATTCTCAGGAGAGATCAGGGATAGTTCCTGAATTCGAATCTTTCAGCTAATCCAAAGGAAGTGCATAGATATATAGCATAACTGTGAGTAGACAGGAAGTGATGCATTAGCATTTAAGTAGTTTTTTTACCACCCAGAACTAACAGTCCCCAAGAATGCAATGTAGATATGTCTGCTTCACAAACTGTGCTCATGGGGAAAAATGGACCAATCTTAATTGTGACTTTCCAAAATTCTCTTTGTTGTAGTCTAATGTGAAGACATTGAAACCTGTCTGCAATATTTTCCTGCAGATTCCACTGTTATCCCTTCCCACAGCACTTTAATCATTTGTCCTGCATCCTTGATCCATCACTGGAAGAAAGAGATTGACAGACGTGTGGGCTGTGGCAAACTGCGGGTCTATTTGTACCATGGGCCAAACAGAGATAAACATGCAGAGGTGTAAGTGCCAAATGATAAATATGATCAAGAAAAGTAAAACACTACTTAACAAGGGATTGTGTATATCAGAGTTGAAATTCAGTGGCTGTAGAATGATGGAAGAACCTGAAGTGTGGGGGATCCAGGCTGATGGATGTCTGCTGTCAAGGTATACGTAGCAAAACCTTTATGGCCTGTACCCATGCTGAGTGGTTCTTGTGCAGGCTATTGCTGTTCCTGATAACAAAAAAAGGTGTGGATTCTCTGAAATCTCTCTTGCTTGCAGAGATTCTCAGTGGCAGTTTCATCCATGTTTGTGCTTTATGGTTGGGTGTTGTGTGGGTTTTTTTTTTTTTTCTTTTTCGGCTGTATGTATAGATCAGAATTTTCTCCACACCACTTTAGGCAGTATTTCTAGGTGTCAGCTTCTAAGTGGTGTTCATCTCATGTGTGGTGTGTTTGCTGTTTGATTGCTATGAAGCTCAGTTTTCTGTAAAACTCTGCATTTCAGTTCTTGTAGAACTGTGTTCTTAAACCTTGAGTAAGCATTTTGTCTGCCTTGTAAAATAAATTCCTCATTTGTTCTTGCTCCTGATTGGTACTTTCCTTTGCAGGCTCTCTGAATACGATGTTGTTGTCACAACCTACAGCATTGTCTCCAAGGAGGTTCCCACAAGCAAAGCGGAGGGGGAAGTCCCTGCTGAGGACCATGATGTGTGGGTGAGAAGCCATATTGTTGATAGAGGAGTGCTTAATGTTTTGTTCTGAGATGTTGCAAACCATTATCATTTCAAGGAGCACCTTATGCTACAGGGAGCAGCAGGTTGAATAATTTTTTTTTTCCATAAGTCCCTTGTTGAGTTTGCCTAATAAAAATTAAGTGATGAGAGAAAGTGCTGTGAAGTGCAGAAAGAGAACAGGGAAAAATATTCACAAGAAATCTGTTCTGTAGTAATATAGAATACACTACACTGAATATAGCTGAAATGTCTTAAGAAGTAATTTTAAGAGCGCAATGATGAATCTCATACTCCTCCTTTCGAGGTGAGACTATGAAGGAACACTGGAGTCTCCTGTTGGTATTCTTTGCTGAAGTGCCAACATTGCTTTAAACTACCAGAAACCTGTTGTGATCTAGATCTCTCTCTTAAAGCAAACAGGCCTTTGAATTTCCTGAAACTTCAAGGTGGTGCTTATAAAACTGTAGAGAGATCCTGCATTAAAAAGTACAGGATATGCCCTAATAGAATAGTTATATGTGTTCCTTTGTTCCAGCCTAGCAAAAATTTACTGATACGGAATGTCTCTTGGGAAGGAAGAGGCGATAAAGTGTTAAAAGCAAGAAAAACAGCAAAAGATTAGAAACTGTCATCAAGAACAGACAAACGTTCTATTCTTTGGCTTATAAACTTTCGTGGAAGCTTTGGAGAGATTTTTTGAGAGCACCTCTTACATGACAGTAAGAGGTCAGATTACTGCTAACTAACATCAGGAAAATGCTTCTTGCTGGAAAAATATGTTTGCCTGTGGCTCTTTAGAGAGCCTAGCAAGGTTATTGTGCTGGGTTATAAATAGTCTGCTTTTTCTTTCAGAGTGGGTCATCTCCCTGTTCCCCTCTGCTCAGGGTAGCTTGGGCTCGAGTTATATTGGATGAAGCTCACAATATTAAAAACCCAAAGGTTCAAACCTCTATAGCTGTGTGCAAACTGAGAGCCAGTGCCAGATGGGCTGTCACCGGGACGCCAATACAGAACAACTTACTAGACATGTACTCTCTCCTGAGGTGAGCTGGCTGCACATGAACGCATGGACAGGGCTCCAAGTCCGGTAGTTCTTTGCTGATGAAGTGCTGAAGTTGTTTCTAAGTTTGAGAGGTTTCTAAGATATGTGGGGTAGCGAGACTAGTTATTAACATTTCAGGCACTGGATTGCAAAGGCATGTCAGCACAAAGCTGACCATGTGTCTACTGTTGCGTGAAGCTATTCTGCTTTCATAGAGGACAAAGAGGAAATTACTTCAGATCTCCTATGTCTCCAAGATGAATATTGACAAAACCAATTTTAATGAACAGAAGGTTTGTGCGATAATCCTGGTTCCTACCTGGGCAGCCTAGGAGGACCTTATTAAAGAGTGTCGTGCTACAAGGGCGTTGAAGGAACGGGTGAAAACTTCATCTTCTCTAAACAAATGATAAACAGGTTAAGCTGTGCTCCTCATCACTGAGAAGAAGTAGTTTATGAAGGGTGCTGGAGAACCAGAGACAACTCACATTTTGAAATGAATTTTGGATAATTGAAATTAATTTTCAATTAAGAGGTACAGGAGTTTGAAATAACAAATACTATGCTTTTTGGTGAGTGTCTGTGCTTCTTGATGCCCTCCATTTGCTGGTGATGCTTGAGACATAATGAGCAAAGAGGAAGTGACAGGTACAGAACCAGAAAGATGCTCTCACTCTGCTAGTGATGGTAAGGGGTTTGAGCAAACCAGTTATCAGCATCATTACACTGGAAGTCTTTTACTGCTCCAAGCAGTTGTGCCTGAACTGGAAATGGTTTGTTTTGGATAGCAAGGAACTTGGTTCTGGTCATTCAGGAGTAACTGAAGAACTCTTCTTCCATTGGTATGGAGTCTCCTTCCTTCATGTTGTAGGTTTCTGCGTTGCTCTCCTTTTGATGAGTACAAGGTGTGGAAGTACCAAGTAGATAACAACACAAAAAAGGGAGGAGAGAGGCTGAGTCTCTTAACCAGGAGCCTCTTATTACGGAGAACTAAGGACCAGCTGGATTCAACTGGCAAGCCCTTGGTAAGAACTTCACCCTCCACAACTAGACAATCATTCCATTGTTTTCCTTTCAGCAGCCAGTCAGTTCTTTACATGCATGAGCTTGTTAATGGGTGGGGTTTCCTGTCTACTGCAGTCTCTTGGGCAAGAGGAGTTGAATGCCTGTGTGATGCTTTGATTGCTTATCCAGAAAGCAGAAATATAAAGAAGAGTTAAACTTTCAGGTATAAATCACATGTGGAGGAGAATATGTTAAGTAATTGCAAGTAGATGCCTGCTTAGTGGAAAGTTAGTCTAGCTTTCTAAGCTAGCGTAGATCTCTGAGAATCAAAGCTGCTGCATGTCAAATGGATGTGGTGCATGCTGGGGCATTGGCTTTCTGCATTACTCTTTATAAAACAGTCTGTTATACTGAGTATTAGATTGTTGGTGTGTCTGTAAGCCGTTAAAAGACGTAGCTTTGGTGTACTCTCTGATTTGGAATGCAGAACTTAGAAGCTACTTTTACAATGCAATAAATTAATCCCTCCATGGTAGCTATGTGGAAGTCAATGCCTTTTGTTGTCGGATGATTTGGAATAAAGATTATAATCTTGAGTGTTAACCAGGCTACTTGGTGTTCTGTGGGTATCTATATTGTGTCATAATTGCATTAATATGAATAACTTGAAGAAACAAAAAAAAAATTCTGAGACTTAGAACACTGTTAAATCTTGGAACGCTGGTGTTTGTGATGCTGTATAAGATTTTTGCGCTATATACATCTGATCCTCTGTATTTTTACTTCAGGTATCTCTGCCCCAGCGTAGCACACAGTTGCATCAGTTAAAACTTTCAGCAGAGGAGCAGTCTGTGTACAATGTGCTCTTTGCAAGATCCAGGTATGAATGTGGGAAGGGATAGGGTATTTTGTGGTTTTGTTTCTTACTGGTGTCAAAAATCAGAAAGAGACTTCCACTTAAGATGAGAAGAGCTTTTGGACAAATTCCTGTTAATGTTTTCCCTGTCTGGCTACTTGTCAAGCATGTTTGAAAATATATTGCTTGTTCTGGTAGTAGCTGAAAGTGATGCTTTCCCCCCACCCTCGTGTATGTTCTTGCCTTGTATGAGCTTTGTATTCTAGCCTTTCCCTTAATCTCATTGATTTCAAGACTCCGAAGACTTGGAATTGCAACAATAGTTCTTAAATGATGATGTGCCAGCACCTGTAAAGGAGAGAATTATCTTCTTTGCCCTGTGATACTTACACAATTGGAAGTTATGCTGGCCTCTCCAGATGACTGTAATGCAAGCCAGCATCACTTTATGTTCTCCTAGGGTTTCTTTCAACAGTGTTGCTGTAAAAAGTCTTCCTTCCTTTTAAATATACATTTAAAGATGTCCTTTTGTTATGAAGAATGTTATCCATTGGGCCCTGGCTCCTATTGTACGCAAGGTATTCCAGCAAGCAGACTGGCTTCCTTTTGTGTTTTCCAAAATGGATCTTGGTTCTGATCATATTCAAGTTTAAACAAAACTGGGGGTTTTTTGTGATCATTTTGTGACTAAATGATTAGTGAAACCTTCCTTACCTTAATGCATCGTCAGCTTGCTTGTTAAGCTTGGGTCCCTCTTGCCTTTTTTCCTGCTGTAAATCCCACAGTCTTTGTCTTGTTTTTCCAGGTCAACACTACAATCCTACCTAAAGAGACAAGAGCAGAAAAATGAAGGCAGAGAGTATGCTGGTGGTAACCCATTTGAGAAAGGTTTGAGCACACCCTCCCCTGAAAACGTTTGCAGAAGTCTCTTAAGTGCACAATTAAGGAGGGGGAACAGACCTGGCCACGTGGGATCAGGACTTAAGAATTTCTTTGGAAAATGTGTTGCTGTTCCCCTGATGTTACAAAGAATCCTGCCACAGTATTCTAAAAATCTGTTCTCACTGTTGTGGCTCTGGGCAGATGTCTTAACCTCTCTAGGTCCAAAATTCCCTTCTGAAATAAAGGTCTAACTGCTGTCTTGCTGGAGGTGGCTGGGCAGCACTTGGAAATGCCTCCAAGAGCTCTTGATGTTTTATCTTCCTTCCTTGGCAGTTACACAAGAGTTTGTGGTCAGTCAAAAGGAATTTCTAGCAGGATCCCAAAGTGCCTCCCAGGTCTCAAGTACCGTCCATGTCTTGTCCATGCTCTTGAGGCTCCGTCAGTGCTGCTGCCATCTCTCCTTACTGAAAGTGGTAATTGCATTGTATTATAGTGGGGGTTCTTGTGGGAATTTTTTAAGTGTTTGTGTAAGTTAACAGACTTTTTAACACCCTTTCATCTCTCAGCTAGCGGTGTATGAACTGAGCCATTTCTAGAACTGCATGTTTTACAGCCCAAGAGGTTTTAGATGGGGAATACTTCCTACTGAAGAGTTCCCAGTATGACCTGCGTGGGCAGCTGTGTCTCTGGAAATACCTTCATTCAGATTAAAAAAAAAAAAAAATAAAAAATTCTAATGGCAAAAAGAAGTCTTGATCTTAACCTAGTCTTGAAAAGTGCACAAGTCCACCAGTGTAGCCTGTTTCAAACGCTTGTGTGTTGGAGAGCTCTATAAGTGCCTTGACTGAAGTTGCCTTGCATGAAGTAGACTAATCATTCAGAAGCTCTTTACTCTGTCATATAAACCAGCTGTAGAATAAGTCCAGATACTAAGGGAACAGGCAAGGATTTATCTTCTAACGTTTTTAATCCTGCAATTGTTAAATGCTATGGGAGAGGAATCCGAGGAGACTGAACCACAGAAAAAGGCTGAGCTGACATGCTTTCCCTATGCTGCCCCTTCTTGGGGCAGAATAAGGGGCCAAAGGGACTGCTGGTCTGACACAGTAGTGTTTCTTAATCATTCTTTCTTCATATTGCATACATTCCTTCAAACGTACTGCCCTCAGCAGACATCATGCAGACTGTGAATCAGTACTGAATTTGACCGCAGGTTTGACTGTGATCCCTTATTATATTGTTTTCTTTCCCACAGGCTCTGGACCAAGTTAACTTGAGCAGTGAAGGCCTTTCCCTCTCCATTGATGAACAACTTAGTGCTTTGACCCTGTCTGAGCTCCAGACTCCTGATTCCAAGTCAACAGTCTGCCTCAATGGCACAGCTTTTAAAACAGATATCTTTGAAACCACCAGGGAGAGCACCAAGGTATTCTGGTTGTGGCTTTCTTACCTTCCTTGAGAAGCTTGGATTTCACCACTTTGCCTTTTGAATTGTTAATGAATTGTCACACTTTAGTAATTGCAGATCAGGCTAAGTTGACAATTTAGATAAAATCAGGTGAGTAGATTGATGGTCTACTGAACCCCTTCTGGGAATGTTCCAGCTCATCAAGATGGCAATAAAGTTGTGAGAATCTGACTGCTGAAAATCTGTCAGTGGAAATCTTGAGCGCTGGATTCACAGAAGTTTAGAAAAGCATGCATGTGAGAGTACGGTGCTTGTGAAGAGCTAGGAAAAAATGGGATGGCCATACGAAGAGATGTGGCAATAACTTGACTTCTCACAGGAAGGGTGGAAGCTATAAAACGGCTTGTATGACTTTTTCTTAACCCTGTTTTCCATGGTGGGAGTGTTCTTACTAATGACTGTTAAAATATCTTGAAAGTCAGAGCACAGAAAAAATTCCAGTTGAAGAGTTATTTTGATCACTTCCTACTTTAATGAAGAATAGCCGAACATGAGCTGGGTTATGACAGCAAGCAGACTGACTTTTTTTCCCTCTGCAGATAACTCACCTCTTGGCTGAACTGAAAACTATTCAGAGTCACTCGGATTCTCAGAAAAGGTTAGTAAACATGTCCTTTTCTTTAGTCATAGTGATTGAGAGAAGCATGTTTTTGGCAGCAGCAGAAATAGTTTAAAATGATTGAATACAGAACTCCTGGTATGGTAAAATATTGGCAATACTGCAGTAGTTGAAAGCAGATTTTGAGGAGAGGGGGAAAATCCAAGACAAAAGAGGGTAGTTTAAGATGTAGGTAAGTGTAAACATAAGGGAATGTGCGAGGAATCTCAGGCCTTGAGGCCCAGGAGGACTTGCCTTCTTCAAAACAGAATTGAAAATAATTTGGTTGTGCTGAGACATATTTGTCCTCAGCTCTGCAACCCATGCCACCACCCAGAAAAAGTGGGGGAATAAAGCAGTCATTAAAACTGAACCTGTTTGAGATTAAGGAATGCATAGATTAGAGGACTTCAGCAACACTTAAGTCCTGCAGCTCTCATTGTGCAGGTTCTGTCTGTCTTTGCTCTGCACCAGACTGCAGTGTTAGAGTTTTCTGCTTGTTTTTATTAAACAATGTAGAATGCACTTACAGGTGTGTGGCTGCAAAGTAGTTACACCTGTGTTATGTTGGGGGTGGGTTGGAAGGGGAAGTCCTGTTCTTGGGCAACTCCAGAGTTGCACCATACGTAGAAAGCTTTTTTCCAAAGTCTTTTCCAAAAAGCTTTCTCACCGTAAGAATGGGAACACAAACATTACTTTTGTTCCCTACCAAAAAGCTGTTAAACAAATTATTGCCTTCAGAACTATTTAATCCAAAAAGTCTGGGGAGTGAAAGGCCCAGGGAAATCAAAGTTTGGTGTTGCTATTGATTCATTTTGCAGAAAAAGCTCAGAATTGTAATTGGTAGGTGGCAATGTAAAATCCAGAAACGGAGGTGAAAGTTAGAGACTTAATTTGTCTGAGGTTTATTGGGTATTAGCCTTCCACAGCAGATTCTACCGCTACGCCTACAGGTGAATCTATTTCTGAATTGGGAAGGAACTTGGCTTCAGTTTGCAGTGGGGGAAGGGTGCCTGAATTATTGTCTCCTCTTGGGTGAGACACTGCAATAACCAAACTGTTACAGTACACTCAGAACTTGTTCTAAACTCCCTTTTCTCTCTTTCCAGTGTTGTTGTCTCTCAGTGGACAAGTATGTTGAAAGTTGTGGCTGTGCACCTCCAGAGAGTAGGGCTGAAGTATGCAACAGTGGATGGCTCTGTCAGTCCTAAAGAGAGAATGGATGTGGTAGAAGAGTTCAATAACAATCCCAAAGGGCCTCAGGTATGCAATCAGGGCAGGGAAACAGTTGCTAGCACTGCTATGAGCAGCTGTGATAGCTGACTTCATGATTCCATTTGCTGGCACCACTTTCATTTGGACCTCTAGATGCCAAGATCAGCAAGAAAAGAGGTAGCTGTAAAAACAAATTTACATCTTGTAATGGGTAGGAGCAGCTGCTAAAAAGCTCCTTTTGATGTTAACCTTCTGTACTGAAATCATCTGACTCCAAAGCTAGTTCAAAGGTTGCTTGGGGAAGAGTGGCTGGAAAGCTGCCTGGCAGAAAAGGACATGTGGGTGTTCGTTGACAGCCTGCTGAATATGAGCCAGCAGTGTGCCCATGGCCAAGGCCAACAGCATCCTGGCTTGTATCAGAAATAGTGTGGCCAGCAGGACTAGGGAAGCGATCATCCCCCTTTACTCAGCACTGGTCAGGCCCTACCTTGAATACTGTGTTCAGTTTTGGGCCCCTCACTACAAGAAAGACATTGAGGTGCTGGAGTGTATCCAGAGAAGGGCAATGAAGCTGGTGAAGGGCCTAGAGCACAAGTCTTATGAGGAGTGGCTGAGGGAACTGGGGTTGTTTAGCCTGGAGAGGAGGAGGCTGAGTTGGAGACCTTATCGCTCTCTACAACTACCTGAAAGGACGTTGTAGCGAGGTGGGGGTCCGTCTCTTCTCCCAAGTAAGAAGTGATAGGACAAGAGGAAATGGCCTCAAGTTGTGCTGGGGGAGGTTTAGACTGGATATTAGGAAAAATTTCTTCACCGAAAGTGTTATCAAGCGTTGGAACAGGCTGCCCAGGGAAGTGGTGGAATTGCTATCCCTGGAGGTATTTCAAAGACGGGTAGACGTGATGCTGAGGGACATGGTCTAGTGGTAGTTTCGGCAGTGTTATGTTGATGGTTGGACTCGATGATCTTTAAGGTCCCTTCCAACCTAGGTGATCCTATGATGCTATGATTCTAAATCTTCGGTGTGTTCAAAGATGTTTTTGCCACAGAGAGTAATGTGGAAGATGGGGGTCAGTTAGCTCTACTCAGAGCAGGTTTCTTGTTTCCAACTCATGCTTCTGCAGTGGAAGATGTTTCTTTCTGTACATCACCTGCTTGCCAAGGAACCTGTAAGACTTCATTGCTCTGATACTTTTTACTAGACTAATCTTTTTGACAAGAGAGGATGACAGTCAAATCTGTGAGTGAGGCTAAAATTATTAAGAGCATAACTCACTCCAGTATAAAGACAGGAAGATTGGGATTAGGGTGAGAGAAGTCATAGTTTTTGACACATCCAAAATAAGGTGACTTCTTTCACTTTTGAGTTGTTATTGGGGGTCACTGTTTAAATACTGATGAACTACAGTGTGTTTGCTCTTCTTAAAAATAGCTTCTATTCTGAAATTTTGGCCAAGGGAAGAAAGCTTGCCAGGTGACTAAAGATGCCTGAATCCAAATTAATTGTTTGTAGTGATTATGCTTTCATCTGGACACTGATGTTCCTGTTATTGAGGCAGGACAGGCTGTCTCCTCTAAGTATGAATCTGTGACTGGAAGGGGAGAATGTGGTGTCTTAGCTTGATTTCTTTGCTGGATTTCTTGAACAAGCTGCTATCTACAACATAGATATTTCTCCTTCTAGCTTTGAACTTAAACAAAGGAAGATTTCTGCCAGCTATATGAATAGCTGACTCTTTAAACAAGATCAGGGTTTTAAGGTACCATACCATGAAATTAAGTTGTTAATATATATAGCAAGTGTCTCTGTCCTTAATTCTTTTCCTGCTGTACAAGAAATCTTCTCTAAATTGACCACCTGCTATATCCCCATTCTCCTCCAGCTACTCATCTTTTTCTAAATATTAGGTTATGTGGAAAAAATGTGAAAAGAGTAGCTGGCCATTTCAGTCCAGTTGCCCATGTTTAAGTAATCAGCATTATTAATTCAGAGTTGATGCTGATTGGTCTCGTTGTTGTCAACAGGCTGTCATCAGAGAGGCTGGTCATGTGAATGGGACACAGAGAGAGACTGAACTTCTCAGTCCTTTCTCTAGTCTGTAAAAATGTATCAGGGTAATACATATGGAATGGTAGGCTGGCCTCTCTGAGCCATAACTTCCACATACAGGCTTCTGTGCCTCATCAAGTAGCATCTGGTAAGCTCCCAAATACATAATAAATATACACATGTATTATAAATATGATAAACAGATCCTTTGGTTCAAATTAATACGTGGAGTATATGAAGCATTAATTTTCTGGAAACAGGCTCCTTGAGTTAACTCTCTTTTTGCTGTTGAAGGTATTGTTGATCTCGTTGCTGGCTGGAGGCATTGGCCTGAACTTAACCGGAGGAAACCACCTCTTTCTCCTTGACATGCACTGGTAAAGAGAAATAAAAGTTCCAACTTGGAGGATATATGTAGGGCATGCTGCTTGCCACATGTATTGTGATGTCTGATACAACTGGGTTAGGAGGGAACTGTTTAGCTGAAAGTGTTAGTGATTAGTTGTGGAAAAGAGGTTTTTACTACAGCGTTATTCCAAGACACTCCGATTTGTCAATCCAGTGCTCGCTATCCTGAGTTACAGTTCTGTAGGGGCAAAAAAACAGAGGAGGGTAACAGCAATCCAAAGAAGCAAGTATGCAGTCGGTATCACAAAGGGATACTGGGGACTTGGCAGTCCCTGGCTTAATTTCTTACAGTAATGAAAACGGTACAATAATGCCTATAGGGAATTTGTCTTGAAACAAAGCGATTGTGTTGAGCATAGTCATTAATCGGGCATAGCTAGTGTACCTTGAGGTTTTACAGGGCTATGAAAATAGTGCATATAAGCTCCTAATGTTTCATATTGTCTGTCATCAAAGTCAGAATCACTTTTTTTTTTTTTAACTAAATGTTGCTCATGGGAACTTACAAAGCAAACTAATGGGCTTCAGTACAAAACCAGCTGCTGAGTAGTAGCATTAAGATGCTTCTATGATATGGAAGTTATGCCAACAAGTATTCTCTGTAACCATTTGTCAAACGGAACCATTTCTTATGTAAATATTCTTGAGTGAAGGCCTCTTTCAATGGAGTTTGCCTTCCTGCTTTGCTCTCCTTTTTCCTTACCAGCTACTCAGCTTTCTCTGAGTACTAACTATTGGCCAGAAATACAGGGCTACATGGAACAGTGGTCTAATTCATAGAGCTGACTTTGTGGGGAGTGGTAGCATACTTCTACTGAGGACAAAGGGAAATACAGTCAGGGTGAATATTGGCAAGTAAGCTAGTAAACTTAAGGTAAGCTGGGAGTGGTTTTAGTTCTACAGAGGAAGAAAACGGGATGTTCTGAAGGCAGGAAAATGAGGCAAGCACAGAGGCTTTGATATTTCAGTTATTCCTGGACATAAGGCCTTAAGCTATCTTTTTTTACCTTGCAGGAATCCTGCTCTCGAGGACCAGGCATGTGACCGCATTTACCGAGTGGGGCAGAAGAAGGATGTTGTGATACACAGGTCAGGGTTTTCCTTAGCAGTAAATGAAGCTGTTGCTGCTTATGTACTCTCTGGCTTTAGTTGGTGAGACGAGGCCTTGGTTTGAGGCTTGTTTCTTTACTTAAATCTAGGCACAAGGTCAGACGGTGGGTTTGGGGTTTGGGCACAGAGATAGAGTCCACGTGAAAATGTTTCTATGTGGCACTTGCCTGCTTGTTGCTGGCCTGATAGCTAGCAGTGGTTTATTGTTTTCAACCTGTGGTTTAGTGGGAATAGTCCTGTTCATTCCTGAGAACAATTCAAGCACCAAACCATTTCTCTTCTCTTATTGAGTGGAGATTTTTCACCGTGCTCCTTAAGCCTGGACTTTCCTTGTGACTGTGGCGCAGAGGGTTGTGATTAGTGGCACAGAGTCTAGTTGGAGGTCTGTGACAAGTGGTGTTCCCCAGGGGTCAGTACTGGGTCCAGTCATGTTCAATACATTCATCAGTGACCTGGCTGAAGGGATAGAGTGTGTCATCAGCAAACTTGCTGATGACACAAAACTGGGAGGGGTGGCTGACACACCGGAAGGCTGTGCTGCCGTTCAGCGTGACCTGGACAGGCTGGAGAGTTGGGCAGAGAGAAACCTCATGAAGTTCAACAAGGGCAAGTGTAAGGTGCTGCACTTGGCGAGGAATAACCCCATGCACCAGTACAGGTTAGGGGCTGACCTGCTGGAAAGCAACTCTGTGGAAAGGGACCTGGGAGTCCTGGTGGACAACAGGATGACCATGAGCCAGCAATGTGCCCTTGTGGCCAAGAAGGCCAATGGCATCCTGGGGTGCATCAAGAGGTGTGTGGCAAGCAGGTC
>VFFE01007651.1:285860-303781 GCA_008921705.1 Burhinus oedicnemus
GGAGGGGGGAAAAAAAAAAAAAAAGAATTCTGCCGTGACTCGGATTCGAACCGAGGTTGCTGCGGCCACAACGCAGAGTACTGACCACTATACGATCACGGCTGCTTAGCGCCCGGCGCCACCGCTGCGCATGTCGCTCTTTGTCGCCGCCGTGCCCCTCCAGCCCCGCCGCCGGCGGGGAAGTGGAAGCCGGGCGCCCCGGCGGGGAAAAGGAGGACTGCGACGGCGGCAAAACGGCACCGCCGCCTCCCCGTCGGGGAATCGAACCCCGGTCTCCCGCGTGACAGGCGGGGATACTCACCACTATACTAACGAGGAGCGAGCTGCCGGCGCCGCGTGCCGGCGGCGTCCCGGAGGGCGGGAGAGAAGGGAGAGCGGCTGAGGTAAATTGGCGGCGGGGGCCGGGCGGTCTCAGGGAGGCCCGCCGGGCTGGCGCGATCGAGCGGGCAAGAAGGACGCTCCCACTGAGGGAACTGGGGTTGTTTTGCCTGGAGAAGAGGAGGCCGAGGGGAGACCTTATCGCTCTCTACAACTACCTGAAAGGAGGTTGTAGCGAGGTGGGGGGTCCGTCTCTTCTCCCAAGTAACAAGTGATAGGACAAGAGGAAATGGCCTCACGTTGCGCCAGGAGAGGTTTAGACTGACTGGATATTAGGAAAAATTTCTTCACCAAAAGGGTTATCAAGCGTTGGAACAGGCTCCAGATGGAGTCGCCGTCCCTGGAGGTATTTAAAAAATGTGTAGATGTGGTTCTCAGGGACATGGTTTAGTGGTAACTTGGCAGTTAACCGTTTGACTCGGTGATCTTAAAGGTCTCTTCCAACCATAACGATTCTATGATTCTGTTCTGGCTTTGAAATGGTGCTGAGCTGAGGTGCCGTAGACACAGCAAGCGTGGCTGCCTGCTGCCCGCCAGCTGCCAGGTTTGCTGTACTCTGAGCTTGAAAATGAGTTTTGAAGTGAGCCCTGCTTCGTGGAGTAGATTTGAATGGTGTGGCTAAAAGGCAAACCCACACCCACCCCCCAAACCCAGCAACCCGCTGACTACCTTGGTACTGCTCTCTGGTAATCCACGAAAGACATGGGCATGGTTTGGTGGGTGGCTTATTGGATTCAGACCTTCAAAATACTTCTCCCAAGGAAAGCTGCCTACGCTTTCCCTGCTAGGAAGGCAGCCAGCTTCTGTTAGGTTGCTGAAGGCTCCAAACTATAGGGGAAAAAATGCTGATTTCAGCCTTAATAGAAATATTTTTCAGTTTGTGCCACAAACTTGGCACTATGCTATCGGTTTTCCATTAAATACCAAAAAGGGAAAAAAATAACATAACAATTTAAAATATACTCCTGTTTTTCTGGAGTGTTACTCAGTCTGGGGGGGGATCAGGAGCCTGCAGAAAGGTGTGATCAGGAGCTGGCATTTGTTACGTGGCACAAGAGTGCACACCACCAATCTGCCACCACACTTAATAGACATTTGAGCATGTTTGGGCACATTTATGCCATTTTGCTCCATCCATTTACATGAGCACCAGTGATGACTCACATGCCAAAGATGATGTCCCAGATGTCCTTCGTCCTCTGCCTTTTCCTGCCAAACCCAATGATCCAGTCCACGGTTCAACGAATGGCCTCTTTTGTATGCCACCCAAAGGACAGCAGCCACTCGCCTCTGCTGATCTGGATCCTGCTTGTTCCAAGTCTCCTTGGCACTACCAGGACAGGAGGCAGGGAAGTAGATTGTGACACCAGGAAGCCACTGTGGTGGCCACCATCATGGTCACCATCAGACTGGCTTCCTGATGTTGTACCCTAGGAAAAGGATGAACCCTGCAGGTGTCCCACAACTCACCGAGCTTGTTGGTCCTGTTGTGCCAAGGAGACTTGGTGGCTGCCCATCCTGACCTACAGATGCAGGTCTATCCAGTGTGTCTGAGATGATGGATTGTAGCACAGCAGTTTGCAACTTGTGAGTGTCCTCCCACCCACCACCTTTCCACTCACCCTGTGGGGTCTGGCCGGTAGCTGCCTGGGCCAGCAGACCCCACCACGAGTCTGCCTGTGGTGGCGCTGGGGTTTGTCCCGGCCCTAGGACTAAACCTTGAGCGTCGTCCATGGTTGAAATAATCTTCCAACATTTCTTTTTCAGAAAATCAGCAATGTAGTCAACATTGTTTCAGGCTACCTTATTCTGACCAGCAACTTTCAGGGTCCTCTAAAGCAACCACTGCAAGCTCATATAAAAAAGCCGGCTCGTAAAAGTGGAGAAGGCAAAACTGTTAGTGATCAACACAATCCTCTCAGTCTTGAAAATCTATAGCTTCTTCCTTTGCATATGATCTAATTTAATATAGAGTTTGTGGCCTGCAAACAGTTCTGCTTATCGTAACCCATCTAAAAAGTATGAATTTCTTTCTGATATGATTCTGTGCAGCCCACAATCCTGCAAAGTGTTGTGATAGCAACAAGATAAGCACTAGCATGCTGCAGTCTATTTCTGACAGATTGTGTATTAAAATGAATTATTAATAATTATTAATTATTTTATTAATTAATTATTGATTATTAATTACATGTACTCATGTAAGGAGCAATAGCAAACCGTGATGAATAGCCAGCAGTGATACTAATAACTAGCAGGCAGGATCACAACTTACATCAGTAGCTACAAATTTTCTAACAGTTTTCTACATTATATTACTGAAAAGGAAATGAAAAATCACTCTTGTAGTTGACAAAAAACAACCTATAAACCTATACATTTGTCTGAAAGGACAGACTCCCTATACCTGTAAATAATTGTAAAAATAAAAAAAAAAATTATGTAGAATATAATGTAAAATTATACTTACAGACAACCTTAAGACTCCAAAGTTTGCAAAGTCATAAGTAGGTGTCTGGTAGAAGAGTTCTTGGCTAAACTGAAGTACAAAAAGTAGTTATATGCACACAATCACTTATCTGCAAGGTACCATAACTAAGAGGGGAAAAGTAAGGTTCATCTTACCCTTTACTTCCTCATCCCTGGCCAAGTTCTTCTTCTGACTATGTGATATTACAAAGTTAGGTTACATGAGTTTTCCTGGAAAAGGAAAAGGAAGAGGTCAAAGGTATTAAATTTGACTCATTAGAGGAAGCAAAAGACAACTTGTATTTCAAACAAACTAAATACTTATTAATACTAATACTTATTAGTACTAAGTATTGTATTAGACAAATATCTGTCATCAGAGAGTCACCATCTTTCACCTGTAGATTCCTTAAGCAACATTTGAGAAGACAGTTATTTAACTAATTTCTTACTCCAGAAAGCAAAAAGAATATATACCTCTCCCTAGGGATCCTTCTAATCTTGAAAGGCAGCGAAATGTATTTTCAACTATATTCACACAGTATCTATATATTATAGAAGCAATATAAACTGTGCTTCTAGTGTTTAATACTGAAATAATTATTTCATCATTTTCTTGGAAAATGATATTTTCAAAGGTCTGAGTGATCAATAAATTAGGAAGAACTTTAAAAAAAAAAAAAAAAGGTTAGGGGTAATACTATGGCAGCATGCAAAGATAGAGGTTGAGCTTTGCAGACTGGCAGCAAAGGGGAAGAGCACCTTTGGAGGATACCTAAAGTCATGCTGGCTGAATACAGTGGATCCCATTAAGACAGACAAGGAATCTGACTTCCTAGGATCTTCTCGGAGTAAGTCAGATGACAAATAAGGCAGACCGCAAAGCTAGTCAGCTCAAAATTTTGCTGATGCCAAAGCTACATCAAATCATTGCAGATTGTCATTAAAAGCTTTCACAGAGAAATGCAGTGACAAGACCAAGACACTTAAATTCAGTAATGTTACTTCTTTATAAACAGCACATAATTTCCTATATTCCCTTACCTTTGTTTTAAACTTCTTTGGTCTATGTGGCAGTATGCAGCAAAAACTCCTGTATTGCTTGGAAAATTTTAACCTCTGCATGTGGTAAAGAGTAGCAGCATAGACTATCGGACTAAAGCCAAAAGACCCTCTCCTAAGCAAACATGAGGGCTAAAATCTACTTACTCTCTTAAAGTACAGGCAAACTTCAAAGTGCATTTTAAAAAGGCTTTGAGTTATTGCTGAAATCCCTAGGCAGTTTGCAAAGGACCTGTTGTCTTGCAGAAAGACACAAATCTTATTTGTCCCAGTGCTAACATGAAAATTTCATGAACTGAGGTAAGAAACTGGTTTCCAGTCTGCTTTTTTTTTTTTTATAATAGCCTGTCAGTTCTCAAAAGGATTCTGACTTGTCTGTTCTTTGTAATTTTCCATTCTGGAAACTAATGTATCAGGCGTGATTGCCCAAATAACGGGCATTTCTTCTTGTGTGCCAATAAGTGAGGATGAGGATGACGATAAGGATGAGCACAGATGGAGCAAAAGACTGCACAGGCAGACCAAACTCAGCAAAAAGCAAAGCTTTTAGATTACGTTTCTGGTTTCATGTGTATGTGGCATACAAGATTGCTGGAAAGCACTGTATTTCATTGCACTTGCATCTTCTGGTTCCTGACATGCAAATTCCCAGTTTAGTCTCTTTCTTTAAGGAGTGATCACTTGCTATGGAGAAGGTGTTATCCCAGTGGTTCTTGGTTAGACTGTTAATGTCAGTCCCCCTGTGGTGGGACTCGCCTTGGTTGGTGTTCCAGGTAGCTCAGCATGTCTTCTGTGGTCAAGTTTGGGGTTTTTTTCAGTTTTCCAGGCTTAGTGCAAATCTAGGAGAGGCTGGAGAAGAAGCCACTGCTTTACGGATAAAAGTCTGGGGTTAATCCTGGTCCCTAAAAAGATGACCAACCCTGCCTGTCTCTGTGCTAAGGGAGGGGCAAAGCTACTACTGTGTTTGGTCTTTGATGTGCTTAAATTCCTCAAAGCTTTTGGGAAAGCCAGGCTAAGTCTTTAACTTTTTATTTAAGGGCATTTTTTAGGACATAATTTAAAATCTGCCATTGTCAGTTAATTAAGTATCTCTTAAGCTTGAGGGTATCATTTTGGTTTTTGTGGGGCTTTTTGGGTTTTTTTGCTGTTTGTAAGAGGAAGAATTATTTTATGGCTGTATTAAATGTCAGTGAGGATTCAGACAAGCTCAGAGCATCTGATTAAAATTGTATGCTGAAAATGCTACTGTTCTTAGTCATCTACCCTAAAAATCCTGAGCAACGGTTTGGCTGCGAGGCAGCAGTGTCCTGTCTGCATGCAGATCAACTTGTGAACTATTACAATTTTCAGCCTCGTGTACTATGGTAAAAGAGTGTATGTTTTGCAGGGGAAAATGGAAGGAGAGCCGTAGGTGATACAGATGCTCTCCTGGATGTTCTTCAACAGTTCAGCCCCTTCTGCAGATTTGAAAATGGAGCGTGTCATAAAAATGTATTGCAGGAAGACATGGCTCGGGGATTTCTGAAACTGCTCTCATCTTTGAAAGGTACAGTGGCTTCCCATTTCTCCACAGAACTTAATTGTTGAGAAAAAAAATCTTTGATGCTAACGTGCCATTTTTGCTCTCTCTTACCTTTCCTTCACTTCCCTGTTTCTGCAGCTGACACTACTAAGAACAATGTGGTTTCACTTATTTTTACTGTTGCGTTTTGCACTCAAGAACCACCAGAATACGGACAAAAATTCAGTGTGATGAATCCAACTGTTCAAATGTATTTGGCTGTCAGCATCAGGGCAAAAGGATGCAAAAGTGTAGAATCGCGCTGTTCTTTGCTTTGAATTTAACTAGTTCATTATACTGAAATTAGTTTACAGTGAGATGAGGTCTACTCACAATAGCAGAAACATAGTAGATCTTACAGCTTCTTTCTTCTCTGACTAATGTTTTTTGTTATGATGTTTCTCAATCTCAAAACTCTTAACAAAATCCTTTAAAATATGTTTGCGAGACAGAATGATACAGACATGAGTTAAAAATCTAGATTCTGCTTATGTCAGGTCCTCTTCATCTGGCACCTGGGGTGGTTTTATTGCTTCAGTACTATTTCCCAGAATCTTTTGATTGGCTTCCTGAGGACTGTGCTCTCTTTGGTGGACGAAAACCTACAGTCTTGGGAGTCGCATGGCGTTAGTGACCTAGCAATGATGCTGAGGGGCCACAAAAGGAAAACACCGCCGACTGCATTCGGAGCACGTCAGGTTTGCTTTCCTTATGTATATGGCTTTTTGCAGATTCTTCCAGGTCTGTAGCTAACGAAATGATTTTCTGTGGGCTGCCCACAATTTATTTTCTTTTAAGCCCTTGTACCCCACTGATAGATGATGCTTTTTCAACTTAGAAGCCTTTTTTTTTTTTTTTTTTTTTTCCGGGTGTTTCTGTTTCTTTCTTCTTGATGCATGTGTGGGTCTTTCAGCTCTTTGTTGCATCAGGTGTCTCCTGTCCTATTCCTTTCAAACTCCGGATTTTCTTACACTGGATCTATGACCGCCTCCTCATACCATGCATTTGTCAGTCTTCCAGTGCAGCTTTGTGACCTTTTTTTGCAGAGAGTGCTGGAACATCTGTGTTAGGTGTTGCCAGGTTTTGAGGAACCTCTTGCATTACCATGACACATTTGTGTGCTTTCTCTGTGTAGCTGTTACCTTTTCTTTGCTTCCCAATATGTTCATCAATGTATTTTATGATGGGTGGTGCTAGTGGCAAATGAAACGGCAAAGGAGAGGGGTCACCGAGGAGCTCAGCTCAGCACTCACACCGAGAGTTTGTGAAGCAAAAGGCTTAGAATTCGACAATGTCCTCCTCCTTCTTTACAACTTTTCATGGGCTCAGAGGTATTTAATTTTTATGCATTTTCTGCGGGTTTGTTTTGTTTTGTTTTTACATAATGCCTTGATTTTACAAGTGATCTAATCGGCTTTCCAGCTGGGGAAGGGTTCACAGCGTCCTCTGACAGCAGGTGGCTTCAGCACAGTAGAAGACAGGGCTCCTCATCGGTTTAGGCAATGAGCCCGTCTTCCCTGCCCGCTGCCTCGGCCTTCCCGCCGGCTGCGGCGCTTTCAGGGGGAGCCTGGGGCTTCACACAGACAGACAGACAGACAGACAGACAGACAGACAGACAGACAGACAGACAACCCCCCACCTGGTCCCAGCCGTTGGTTTGGCGGAGGGACACCCCACCACCCCCGCGTAGCCTTTACCTTGCCCGGGGGTGTCTCACCACCGAGTTCGCAGCGCTATGGTCGGGGGGCTGCGCTGCTGCTGACGACGCTTGGGGCTGGGCAGGGGGACAGCCCCGCTGTACCCCGCTCCTCGTTAGTATAGTGGTGAGTATCCCCGCCTGTCACGCGGGAGACCGGGGTTCGATTCCCCGACGGGGAGGAGGTGTCGCCTTTTACCCCCGGGGAGCAGTCCTGCTCCTCTGCCTCCCGCCGGGAGCCCTGTCCGCGGCGTTGGCGTGAGGGAGGGAGGCGATCGGGAAGCGGTGTTCCCGCGGCCAGCAGCCGCTTGGGGAGCGGAAGGGGAAAGGGTGGCGGGTCGTTTCGGTGGGGTTGCCCCGCTCCCACCGGCAGGCGCGTGTCCGTGCGCGGCCCTGCCGAGCCTCCGCTCCGTACCGCCGGTAACGGGGGTGCAGAAAAAACGAGTCGTGAAAGTCTCCGTTTTAGCAATTCTCGTCACCCCGGTTAATGCCCGTGGTGCGTGCCACAGCTCCCTCCCTGAAATGACCCGCCGGTCGCGGTCTTTAAAAAGAGCGGGCGCGGTAACGATGCGGGAGCAGCTCCCGGCGGGGTTTGGACCCGGGCCGTGTCCGTGGGAGGGCGTGAGCTGGGTGCACGCGAAAAAAACGCCACCGTCGTGGCCGGTTAGCTCAGTTGGTTAGAGCGTGGTGCTAATAACGCCAAGGTCGCGGGTTCGATCCCCGTACGGGCCATTACATTTTTTCCCCCCGCTTGTTGAAGGGGAGATAGCTGGCTTTTACTGAACGTCGTTTTTTTTATATTTTATTGGAGCAAATGTAACACGGAAATGAATACGGTGGTCCCCGAAGGGAAGTTTGACTTCGGCGATTGGGGGGCAGCGAGTGTTGAGGCGGCTCGGTGAAGCGCCTCTCCCCACCATATGTGGGCGCCAGGGCAGCCGCCAACCCCGGGCTGGAAATCTGCCAGAGGTGACGTCGTACTACGTCATGATGAGAAGCCAATTCCATATTACCTCACTCCTCGTTAGTATAGTGGTGAGTATCCCCGCCTGTCACGCGGGAGACCGGGGTTCGATTCCCCGACGGGGAGGACATGCTATGTTTTTTCTCAGGGGAGGGGGGACGGGACCTGCCTTGCTTTTTTTTCCCCACGGGATCCTCGACGAGGTTCTCGCCGGGAGGGAAAAAAAAAAGGGCGGACTGCTCAGGGCTAGGAGCTGTGTTAAGTGATATTTGGAGGACCTTGGGCCAACCAACACCCAACAGGTTCCTCATCTGTCCCCGACCTCTCTAGCAAAGGAACCATGATAGCCAGGGCAGCTATGGTGCCTTGATTGCAGCTGAGATGTGCAGCACCAAAAGAGTTTCTCCTCAAAACCAACAGCCAGCCTTCAGCTCTCCTCAGGCTAGATGGGACCCCAACCCAGACTCTCCCATTTACTGATCAGTCAAGTCATGCTACTGCAGCACATCTTAAAATGCTTCCTCCCCGCCTAAAGTCAATGTGGATAGCATCAAAATACATGTGGTTACATACCACCTTTTTCACAATTTCCTGAAAGCAGAGTTTAAAGTTTAAAATCATACCAAATATTCCCTTTATTCTTTAGAAAAAATATTTCTAAAACATCCCAACATTTTCTAAGCGTAAGCAGTGCTATTTAGGCACAGATAATGTGTTCATTCCACTAGGAGAACACTTCACAGTAGTTTACCATTTTGCAGTCAAACAAATCAGTTGAGGAAGTTCTTAAGCACGCATAGTAGTCCTGTTAGGGAATCACCAGTCCTTCACAAGGCAACATCAACAGGGGCTAACAACATTAGCTGATCAATCTTAAAGAATGAGTTCACATATTTGCAAGTTATAACAAGTCTACAGCATTATTAAGGCACCAGGTAAGAGTATAAATAGCTATACTAAACCGCCATGCAACAACAGTTTGAATGAGCTTGTTTGCAGGCGTTCCTGTTCTTTCATAATGCCTCAGTGTAAACAGTCCATCCTGTTCACGATTCGTGTCAGTGCACCCAGTCTTTGGGATTGCGCAGAACCTCCAGAATTTCTGCTTCTTTCGAGCTCTCTGGAGGGGTGTGCATGTACTCCCACCTGCAGGGAGAGGGGAAATTCACTCAGACTGCCCAGCTGGCTGACACCTCTCCCGCACCAGGCTGTGTTTGGATTTGAGTTGCCTTTTCTGAGGATGCAAAGCTATATATAGTTGATACTCTCCAATCAGGTAACAGATACGGCTACAAATCAAGTTCAGTAAAAACAAGTAACAACACTGGAAGAGACAGGAGAAATGTTAGCTTGATCTTTTTCCCAACTTCTGGGAAGGCTGGAAGAACAAAGGAAAAAGAAAGCAATGTCCTCTATCCCACAATCCATGTAGGTTTATTTGCAAACATCTTTTAGCAGTCTCTTGTGACACACTAGTATCAAAAGGAAGATGTGCCAAAAAAGAACACCGAGAAGAGAGAGAGAGGATGCGAAACCTAAGGGAAATTGCCAGCTTCAAATTTTATCATTTGACCCCGATGCAGTATTTTCAGCCACCCAGGGCAAGTTTTTCCAGAAGCTGGACTGGAGGCACTACAAGTCCTTGCTGAATCTTGGTTTTAAAAATAAAGTTGATGAGAAATCACTTTTTATTGAAAAGGCAATTAAGAGGCATGACAGAGGAGGAAAAGTATCAGCAGTCATAAAGGGATGGATACAACATTTTGTCATTTTTTTCCCCACCCAAAAATGACCCATTCACGCTGTGAAGCAAGCTGTTTACATGATGGAAACAAGCAAAACCAGATGATCCCAGCAATGAAATCAAACGGTAGGACTGTGCTACGCCACCAAGTGAGGGACATGATTTGGTGTTGGCAGCAGGATGAAGCTATATGGTGAGACCAGGACTGCCTTCACAGCTAAGGGGTAGCAGGCAAAGGTCAGTTATCCTAGCAGAGGGAGGTCACTAATGAAGTCTTACAAAATTCATGATAGGGCCTGTGCTACTGAGCCTATCTGAAAGCAACCTAAAAAGGGGCATAAACAGTAAATGACAGTTTGCTGATATTGCAAGATTAAGCAAGATAGGTTAAAACCTAAAAAGGCAGTTGAAAAGAGTTAATATCAAGCCAAGCAACTGAGCAATAAAATGGTAGGCGAAATTCACTGTTGATTGATCTAAAGTGATGCACACAGAAAAAAAGTTACATACACACTGAGAGACTGAGTTAACTTTTATTGCCCAGAAAAGATCTTGGCATCATAACAATTCTATGAAAAAGCCAGCTCAATGCTTAGCAGCAGTCAAAACCAGCAAACAGCATAGTAGGATTATGAAAGGAATAATGAACTGAAACATCATTATGCCACTGTATGATTCAGCAGCACACCTGCATCTTGGATACATATACGTAGATTATGTTGTCTGTTCCTTATCCTCAGTTCGGAAAGAGCATAGAAAACTTAAGCCTAGAGAAAAGTGGCAAGTGTGATCAAAAGTATGGAACAGCTACTGTACAAAGTCTAAGAAGAGGGGGACTTGTCAGCCTAGAAAACAGACAATGAAAAAAACAGAAGCCTGTAAAATAAGAACTGTTATGGAGAAAATGAACAGGAAGAAAATCTGGTTACTCAAAAGTCGAATTAAATCATCAGGTGCAAGTAGAAAACAAAGAGGCACTTTTTCATACAACACACAGTTAAACTGTGGAACTCCTTGCCACAGGCTTGTCAGGACTGTCAGAAGCTCACATGGTTTCAAAGAGCTACTAATCAAAAAACCCATGGAGCGAGGAAGGGAAATCTATCAAGAAGTACTAAGCACAAAAAAATACCACTTTTACAGAAAATATCTAGGCCACACATTACTGGTAACTGGGCAAGCGTAGCAGACCAGAGAAGCATCTCCATGTACTTGACCAGTTCTTGTATCGGGCACGAACTAACCACTGTTAAGAGACTAGACACCAGGACAGACCTTTGATTTAAAACTATAAAGTATTTTAATAAGAACAGTGCCTACCTGCAAGCCCACATAATTATGCCCTTACCTTGCGGTCAGTGGCAGAGACATAAGAATGCTTTCAATTCTTGATCCTGGTGTCAGGAGGCCAAACTTTGTACCTCTGTCATAAACCAAGTTGAACTCTACATACCTGTCGGGAGTGAAGAGATGCAACAGAAAAACAAGTTTATTATCAGAAATGACTTATGCCTTCTTCGACTAGCAGACACCAAACAAAACCAGCTTGTCTTTCTGCCGTGTTAGGTATCAGAATGAACTCTGTTCTAGGGCAAATTTTTCTCTAGCATCCTCTGCACAGGAATGCAAGCGTGACCTTGCCACTCCACAAAGCATCGGAAGTAATGACCTTAGCTAACAGAAAAGAGCAGAAAAACTCTTCAAGGACAGTATTCTGCATGGTGCTATACTAGCTTATTTATCCTAGGCCTCAACCCTGCTGGCAAGCTTGACACCAAGTTTAGCTTGGTTATGCTAGTGCTCTTGTGCGGTGGTGTCAGGTATTTAAAAGAGCGTAAAAGGAACCGGAAATGACCACAGGAAGAACTCTACTGTGCAGTCCTCCATGCTGAAGGACGCATAAACAGCAAGGTCAGAACAAGATTTTTCTGCTTCTTGGGGAGATCTGGAAAGCAGCAGGAGTCAGACAGCCTCAGAGTGCTAGCTGGTACTTCTAAGTGCCGGAATAGATGTTTTTTCTGCCCCCAGCATAGGAACAGAGCAGTGACAATTCAGCAGGCGTTATCCTAATAACCAGTACTGAGGTATTAGTACTTAACAGAGGTACAGGAAGGGAGGAGCTCTTCTCTATTTGCAGAAATGGAGAGCTTTGCCTAGCCCAGTAACCTGCAAACAGATCCAGGGAAATAAGCAGGCCTCATCAGTCGATCCTGGCTGCAGCTTAAAGAAGCTATTCCCCCCTTATAACCTTAGCAGGTTTGCTAAATCCCATCCACAGACTGGATCCTGAAAGCCCAACGCTCCCAGGAACAGCCTGACCAAATTAAGCATATATCCTTATTTGAGTAACTGCTGCAGACCAGTGGTCTAAACTTGAGTGCTTGCGCCCTTCTCTATGCCACTCTCACAGATTTCTCTGCAAAAGAGGCAGAAACTAGAGACTTCCAGTTCTGCACAAAGCATACGTATTCTCGTTTCTCCATATGCTTAAACAATCACAGGACATAGAGAAAGGAGTGCAACAACTGTATCCACCAATATACTTCAGCTTCTGCAGCATTAACAGTTGTTCATGCTAATAAGCATCCTCCAAAGTCTTTTAAGTTACGGTGACTTTGGACCATGCCAGAAAAACAAAACCCTGCTGTTATCTTTGTTCCTTTACAATGACTTACGGGTGTCCTCATTTCAATGCCAATATCAGATGGAATAAATATGTACGTAAGAAGCTGAGAGTACTCTTGGGTACAGTTATTCCATGACTTTCTGGGGTTTAGCTTCAGTACTGAATAGGAAGCGTGACTCCCTCACCCTTATGCTCCTCATGTCACTGGGCAGTCCTATTACCCGTATCATTGGGCTGCAGGAGAGGGCAAGATTCAGGACACCAAGCGCACACGCACCCCTTTGCCTGTTACAGAGCAGCAGCTTCTCTTGGTTTTTGAAGGAGCTGGAGAGAAACCGGCATTTTGTATGGGTTGCTTTGTGCTGCAACATGGGAGAGTGGGGAACATGGATGAGGGTGTGCTAGTACCTTCTTTGCACCCTCCCCAACAATCTAGCATTTGATTTCAAAAATAGTTCTGTACACAAAAGTGTTTAAATTCTCTGGCAAGCTTTAGAGCACTTATGCAAAATTAGCCCTTACCACAACAGGACATAAATTAATGCACATCAGGACATAAACCCTGCAACCATAAAGAACTAGCTCATTTTTCTCTCACCAGTGTAATCCACCTCCTGTATATTCTTTTGCTCCTTCAGTACTCACCGTCCTCTCCGAAGCTGCTGCCACAGCTTTTCCTCTGGTGTGAAGGAGTCATGGCAGTGCCTTTTCACAATGGGAATGTAACAAGGCACAACAGCTTTGGCACAACTCTTCACAAACTGGAATACTTCCTCCTTGGAGGGAGAGTCCAAGTCATCAAAGAATATGCCTCCAATCCCTCTTCGCTCACCACGGTGCTTGATATAGAAGTAGTCATCGCACCTAGAAGAGGTAGCAGACAATTATTAATATGGTCCACAATATTCAAAGAAATGAACAGAACTCCAAACAGCTATGCGGCACAGGATGGCACTAGTGAAATATTGATGAAAAGTCAGTTCCTGCAGTGCTGGGTGCCCCACTGTTTCACTGACTGCTGAGAGCCAGGTTGATACAGCACCATCTGGACAGCACTCCTCCTGCGTTCACTTACAGTAAAAGTCTGATTAAATGGTCTCTGCAAAGCTACATATCACCACACAGTCACTGAACACATAACACTCAAACATCATGGCAGATGCTTCCATGTGGAGTGATCCAATCCATATCCTCTACCTAACAAGGAGGAGGGACACCTGATTTCAAAACTTCACCCTAAGAGCTCTTTCTAGATTTCATTCCCAGAATTATATATAGATCCCAAATGACTTGCACAGCTTTCAGATGAACTCAAAATAAACTTGGAAGAGAATCTCTTTATTGTTTTTGCCATTCTAGTGAAATAATTTATTTTCTGCATCAAAACTAAAAGAATCTAAAAACCCAAGACCACATAAGAGAGCCACTGTCAGTTAAGGAAAAAACCAAAAGTGAGGCAGCCTTCCTTGGAATGAGACTTTTTAACAGTTAAACTTGGAAGATGTAGCCATTCTAGCAGTGGCTGTTCATGGCTCACGCTCAAGTTTATGAAAAAGTGCAGCCTATCCTACAATAGGGGGGCAATTAATCTCTTTTGTATTTACTGGGAGTCTGTAGGCATGAAATTACTATAAATCAGCTGATTCATTGTATCCACACCCTATCTCGCTTATAGGTGCTTGCTTGGGCAGCCATGCCCTGCAAGTCTTGACGTAGGGGAGAAATGGAAGGGAAGTAAGAAGCAGAAATGATCAACAGGAAGGAAGCCCTGCCTTCCTTTAGGACTAGTTTTCCATGCATGTATCCATCCACAGTTGCTGTTTTCAAGCAACATAAATGGCACAGCCATAGCAGAAGACACATGGAGATGTAACAGATAACCTAACCTATTTTTTTTATTCACTGGGATGATCAGCTTTTTGGGGCTTTATAGCAGCAGGAAGAGTTAGGAAAAAAGGCTCAGTCAGAAATGCAAAAGAGAACAAGCCTGACAAAAGTCTTAAAGCTAGATCAGAAAGACAACATGGTAAACATAAGAGCTTTTATGTTTGAGAAAGGTGGGAAAATGGGCAATGCTAATTCGTAAAGCTCAGAGGAGATGCACACTGCTCCAGCAGTGAGAACCGCATGCCCCTACACAGCTGCTGCTTACAGCAAAGACTCATGCTGGGGCTGAGAAAACTGCCTTTGTCCACGGGACACAATTAGTCCTCCCCTGAGCTGCTCTCAGACTAAGAACAGACATCCCTCTTCCCAACCCCCAGCAGCTGGCATTGCTAGCCTACTTGCACTGCAAACAACTTAACCATTAAGACAGACACACTGAACTACCATGCAAAAATTCCTCAGAGAACAGGACTTAAGGTTGTGTAAGATGTGCTGCTCTACTAAGTGGTTCACATCTGAGCTACAACACCCACTTTATCTCCTGTCCTCAGGCAAGACCTGGTAGCTTACAAAAGGGTAACTCCTCCTTCCTGGATACCACAGCTTGTAGCAGATAGGATTATCAGACACAGAGCAGCAAGTCCCCACTGAACAGTGAAGGATCCCATCACCTGTATCTCTCAGCTCAAGAAGAGCATTCAAAGTTTGCATCTTTAGAGAATATGTTGTTGAACTCTCAGTGAATGTCTCACTGGAAAAAAAGTATAGCGCCATCCAGATTATGACGCTTCTGTATTAAGGACAAGCTCCTTTACCTGAAAAGGAGACAGAGAGGAGAGAAAAAGCAAAAAAGAAAGCAAGCAAGGGGAAAAAGAAAGCAAGCAAGGGGAAAAAGAAAGCAAGCAAGGGAGAAAAGAAAGCAAGGGAAAAAAGAAAAAAGAAAAAAAAAGGAAAAAAGGAAAAAAGGAGGTTGCTTTAGCCTACATTTTGTGCCAGTACATATCCGCTAATTTTCATTACAGTCTCCTGATATTTATCAAAAGGCAGAGCAGAACCTACTGTTCCTAGAACGGACAACTGGCGATACCCAGTGCTGCCTTCTGCTCCTGCAGAAGGAACCCAAGCGCATCTCTCCCCACATACCATTTCTTGTACTTGGGATACAGCTTCAGATCGTGCTTGTCACAGGCTTCTTTCAGTGTCTTGTGAAAATGAACAGCATCCTCTTCATTCAGGTAAGTTGGAGTGAGGTCAGTCCCACCACCAAACCACCACTGTTTAGTTCCTATAGGAGAGAGGCAAGCAGCGTTTTTCTTTTAAACTTCCAACTAGAAATATGTTGCTAGTGGTTCACCAAGAACTAACGAGTACTTTTACAATACAAAACAAAATTATTATTCAATGATGTTCCTAAACATCAATCATGAAAAATTTGAGTTCAAGGCAGTGCAATGACCAGTGACTTCAGGAAAACACGAAACAAATTTCAAAGTAGTGAAAACCATTTGATCAGTATTTTGGAGTGCTGACCCTGACTACAGGATCTCAACTTCACAAGATGGGCCAGCAACTCCTACTCAAGAATATAGAAACATTTTACTGCGTGCAAAGAAAGGGAACATCATTATTAAATCCGGGAAAGTAATTGACTAGAAATGACCCATAATGCTCTGGCAAAATAACTGAAAGAAAACCGTCTTTGAGCTTCTGACTGTACGTACACTGTCAATGAGGTACAGACGGGCTCTCAGCATGAGACCACCTAATCTACAGTCCTGCTTCTGACAGCGACTGGCTGCAGAAACTCCGGGAAAAAAGGCATAGTGCACGTAGAGAGCGAGGTTTCTGACAGTATGTCCTCCCAGCTTCTGAGACAAGGTACATCCTCACCAGAATGCTTATCAGTCCTTCACAGACCTTTCTTCTACTGAATTCTAGACTTGCTTCTTTGAATCTGTTTTACTTATTTATAACCTCCTACACTTTAACTTAAGTCTGAAACCCCTAGTGGATGCTGCAAAAAGTAAACTGCAAATGCCTTTACTGTACCAGATACACACATCACACCAATTTTAGAAATGGACAAATGAAGGCCCAGGGGTTAAGAGATCCAGCCCTACACAACAGACTCTTGGCACAGCTGGGAACAAACCCGGACTGGTTCTCAACCTCTCAGCCTAGCCACGCGTTCACGCCACCTTCACACAGAGCCACACACTTCGTACGTACTTCACTGGATTAGAGCTCTTACCGTCTGCTTCCTCAATTTCAAAGTATCTGTAGTTGAAGTGCATGGTTGGAACATGAGGGTTCTTTGGATGGATAACAGAGCTCACACCCATGGCGCAAAAAGGCAGTTTTCCTAGATAAAAAGATGCACGAAAAAAAAACACTGAAGTTTTTCAAGTAACTTCACTTATAATCATTTAAGGAACATCACTATCTTTCCTTAGGTTCCACTACAAGAAAATTTCTCATGTTGGGTCACCATAATTATTAATCAATGTGCAATTTACTTCTCATCCACACACTTCTGTGCACCTAAGTGCTTTTTTTTTGGTATTTGTCCTAAAATGCAATTATATGGTAGAGCACTCGTTAGATGAAGACCACTTAAACTGTAAGGTACTGCAACGGCTTTCCACCACCCCCCAGTCCTCAGAGTTACCCTCTGCTACACACACATGGGTTGAATCCCCTTTAGCCTTCAGGTCTTTTTCGGTTCTCTCCCTCCACCTCTTTGATACGTAACTCCTGCACCGTGTCACTGTTCGAGCTACAGCCTCGTTACTGAGAACCAACGCGTGCCTACCGTACACTGCCTGAAGTGGCAAGACAGAGGGAGGAGCACTCCGATACCTTTCTTTTTTTTAGGGATGTGGAAGTCCACCTGCCTGGCGCACTTGTTAGAAACCACTGGGACGCAAATGAAACCTTGCCCTGAACCTTGATCAGTCTGCCCTCCCTCACCTGGCTCGAAGGCCAGACCCTACTTTCAGAGCATCCGCACGGCAACACTGGGGTGAAGGCGTCCCGCTCCCCTACCCCCACCTCCCCGCCGCCGGACACCTTACCGTCTTTGGCCTTCAGAGACTTCCCCCTGCTTCGCATCTGCCGCGCTGCCTCCTCGGACAGGAGCCCGGACACGACGGACACGTTCACACCCGCCTTCTCGAAGACCTCGCCGTCCTGCAGCACGCAGCTGATGCCGCCTCCGCCTGCCAACGCCAGGGTCACCCCCGCGCCGGGGCCGCCGCCGCCGCCCCCCGGGGTGCCCCAGCCCGGGGTGACCCCCGCGGCCCTCGCCCCCCGCCCCGTACCTTCCTTCCTCTCCCAGGTATCGACGGCGAAGGAGGCGCCGGGGTCCAGGGCGGCCAAGGCGCGGCACACCTCCCCCTGCGTCTCCATGATGAGCAGCTCCATGCGGCTCCGCAGCTCCCGCCGCCGCCGCCGCAGCTCCCGCAGCCCGCTCACCGGCGGCGCCATGAACCGCTGCCGCAGCTCCTCCTCCTCCTTCTCATCCTCATCCTCCTT